>JAKWJA010002489.1:19253501-19526636 GCA_027704765.1 Solanum habrochaites | reverse complement strand
GAACAAGAGACTAGGTAATGAGGTTTAGTAAGACATTGATCCTAATGATATTTAACCTCATGCTCTGATACCAAGCTTGTCACACCCAAAAAGCATAGCCGAAATGATATCGGCGTCGCCGTCCTCTCCGAGGGCTCAAACAACCCCTTTGCATTCGTCATAACATGTGACCAATAAAATTGGGGAAAATTAAAACTTTTACATTCTACTTGAGGTCTACTTAGACTTCATACCTATCATTCATAAGCAATAAAATATTCTAAGAAATTGTCTCACATATATAAAACCATCTAAAGAGTGCAAATTTGGACTTAGCCAATACATAGTCAATATGCCATATAGGCCTTAATACAAAAGAATCCAAAGAACATAATGGAAATAGCGTATTCTTAAAACTACTAAAAAAAGTCCGTAAGAAAGAATATGAAAGATAACATTCCTGAATATGAGTACCTACCAAAACATGGAGAAAGAGTTCCAAGCTTCTTCAAATAAACCTCTGTAACTAAAACAGACAGAACCTACAGTTGTAGCACATGTACTAAGTATGGATATATGCACATAACATTTAAGGACATGCATGAAAAAGGATCATTTATCATATCTTTAGAAAACATGATAAGTCATATGAAAGTCTTCAATGCACATACCATATAACATATACAAGTTAAGGATTCCATAAACATAAAGCATTATCGTAAGCAAAAGCATATTATCATAGAGTCATATTAACTATTAATATTCAATAGATCACGTAACATAGCATACAAAACACTTACAAATGATCCCTTCACCAAATTACAAGTGCAATGGTCATGTAAAGACCCATAACCCCACACAACCTAGTAGATAAGATAGGAGGCCATGAGTAAAGCTTTGTTTCATATAACTTGTAACATAAGTATTCATCACTTCATTTAATAATATAACCCAATAACATATTCAACAGAAAGAACAAAATCATATAAGAGTAACATCATGTATCATAAACATTTATGCTTTCATGTTATTATATTACATAAGAACGATTTCCTAGGACTTTCCTTAGAGTCAACTAGTGAAATGTCTAGGTAGAGTCTCATACCCCTACCTATACTAAGTAGACTCCTCAAGTCACCTTAGTTAATGTTCATTTACTTGTCTTTTATTTTAACATGAGCGAACATTCTCCTTAGCCGACATAGACAATAGAGCTAAACATGGAATCCGGTGTCGGAAACCCACATCGCAAGATTTGATCTTACAAAGTCCAAATAGAACCCTAATTATGAACATACTTTCCCTAGGTAATCCATAGCCTTAGTTCCTATGGTGGCAACATAATTTGTCAGTAACTAGTAGATGTATAATACCCTATAGTTTCCCCACACGACATGGAGCCTCAATCTTATGAGAGTCATTGTTGGAACCAACCTTTCAACTAAGGGAAGGGACACCCCTATAATCCTAGTTCATCGGTGCGAAGATGAAGTCCTTTTTTCTTGAATATCTTTTAGTTGGTCTTTGAACATACTTACCATATGGAATAGGAGATTGACCTCCTTGTATAATAGCTATTTATGAATTAGGATTAAAATTTCCTTTCCTCATAACCCTTCGTATGTGAGATTAACATACACATAGTCCATCTGTGTAAATGCATATAAGAGAAAATCACGACTTGCATTTATCGCGTTCGTTTATGATCTCACAAACAATATGTTCATTGCCTCATCCATATCCTCATAGAAACCATCATAACATACTTTGACAACATTATCATCCATATATATAGGCTAACATAACATGGTAGCTAATCACAACTTTAAGACTTACCTCTTACTTCCAAGAACCGTATTCAAGAATTTATGTTCACTACAAGAATTCCTAATCATAAAATTAGTAAATACTCCATATCATGTTATGGGGGAAAACTCTTGAATCATATACAAAAGATCGGCATAATGAGGGTAGAGGAAAGGGTCATTTCAGAGTTCATTCTAGTCTTAGTTTTCAATCCCTAAGTTTTCCATATTTATCAATTAGTAGAACAATCATACAAACCATCATCTAGATATGACAATGTTTCACACGAATTTAAACATAACTCAAATACTCATCAATCTTGTGAATAAACCATACAAACAAACTTACCTTTAATCGAAAATCATAATCTAGAGTTTAGGAAGAAAATCTCGTTTTTGTATATAAAAACCCTAGGACTATTTGGGAAGTTATTGAAAACTTATCTTTTGAACAGCCCTCTTGGGGAAAGGTAATCCCAAGATTGGGAAAAACCCATACTTCTAGATACTGATCCACGAAAAAATTGGACGGTGAAAAGATTGACGTCTTTTTCGTCTTCCCTTAAGCGCTTCTTGTTCTTTAAGGGGTTTGGAAAAGAAAGATCTGTCCTTGAGAGAGGATGAAACAATTATCGTTTGATCTTATTCGGGACGTGTAAAATGGTCGACAACTGACCTTACAATCAATATATAGTCTCCTTGAATTACCTTAAAATAACCTGACTAACAATACACTCCACTAAATGAGTCTTTTTATTAAAAGATAAATTACAAAAATAGGACTTTTGACACTTCCTTGAAGTAGGTTCCTTGCGGGGCAAATCCCGTTATGTTTATTAAATTTGAGTTAAGAACATTGAGGTGCGTGTCATTCTCACGTCCCGAGGCCCCTCTCAAATGCTGAGGCGAACACCTGTGTCCATATCGCATCTGCACACTTCAAGCCCATCTTGTTAGCGCAGGCTTTGCTTTGACTGCCTAGCTACCCATGTTTGGGGTCCGCCCCAGGACCCATAGGTTGGGTCCTTGGGGTGTCGTTACGCATGGTTTGGGCCCTTTTACTACATATACCTATGTACTTTACAAGTTTTTTACTTCATTCATTTGACTCGTCGAACCTTCACCAAACATCTGGACGTCAACTAGTTCAAATGAGTTGTTTCTTAACGTCAAGGTCTTTCGTAGTTTGTCTTGGATCTAACATTTCCAAAGGAGTTTTATTACATTAATATATGTTTTGAAACACTCATTTTAAACATTATTGATGAATTAAGCCTAGTCTAAGTCTGTGGCTACCGTAGTGTTACATTATAGATATGATTTTGCAGTAAAACATATTTTTTAATTAATCTTTAACATTTTTCAGTAAATAAGTAAAAACGTTTCTCAGTTAACTAGGAGAGTCACCCTAAATAACTAAGTGCTGATTTGTTTTACTAGTCATTGATAAGTCCATGTGGATAGTCAACAAACAAGAAAACCATTTATTATGTTATAACTTTTAACATACAAAAAAATATACCAAAAATGTTATACATATAAATACAGTTGTTTTTTTTTTTTCACATGTTCCATATGACCACTGAACATTATAGCGTGCAATACATGTGGCAACCACATTTGTTTAGAATGACAAGAAAAAATAAACAACAAAAATCGCTATTAAGATATATTATTGAGATACGAAAAATTAATATGATTGCACTAGCAAATTGAAATCACATATATTCAATTTAAGTAATAAAAAATTTCATTGACCATCTTCTATGTTTTGCATGAGTAGGATCTGTATTATGATCCACCGTTTAGCATAAATATAATAATTTGTAATATTTTTTTTTGCAAACCTATTTACTCTAAAACATATTTATATAATTATTAATCACGTGCAACACACGTGTAGAAGAACTAGTATATATATATTGCTTAAAATTTATTTCAATATACTGAATAAAGATGATTCTAGAATCGCGTCAAGCAGTACAAATTTCACTTGTTAAAGAGTGTAAATAAGTGGTAACTTTTGTGGTTAGGTGAATGAGTCTTAAATAGAAATAAAAAAAATAAAAAGATAAAAGGAAGTCCATTCCATGACAAAGCATTATATAGTAGTCATCACAGGCATCATGTGAGTGAGATATACAATACAATCCTCGTGAGACAAGCATTACATTGTCCTTATGAATCACAATACTATATATAATAAGTAAGTTCTTCAACAATGTCGCATCCTACCGTCGATCATGGTAAACTCTTCTCCCAACAAGCCCAAGTTTCAATCCAAATCATTACTTCCTCATATAAGTGTATGTCGTCCTAGTCAGTCACTTTTAGTTTTTTGCTCACAATTTCCCAATTTATTTTCGTGCATTATAATTTTTAGTCCTTTTAATTATTGATTTTTGGTCGAAAACTAATCATGTGTTGTATGAACTAAAATTCCAAATTTTCCCTTTTACACACCGAGGAATTCCTAGTATTTGTGACTTTTTTCAGAAGTTTTTGGAGTCTCAAAAAGTCAGGAGTTCTCTAAGGTCTGACTATTCCAATAAGACACACACCACAAAAAATTAATTGAGTTTGTGACTTTTTCCAAGAGTTGTGGTCCTTTCCACGGAGTATGTAACTTTTTTAATTAGTTATGACATCCTCCAGAAATCATTTTTTCATAAATTTTTGACTTTTTTAAAAGGTTGTGACTCTCAAAATCCATTACTAATTTCAGATAAGTACACAAAAAAACTCCTCTTACAACCATTTTGTTTAACTTTAAATAGAGGGGTTTCCTCTAATTTTTTTGAAACCATAATTTTTTATCATGTACTCTTCTTCTTGCATTTTAAGACGTGTTTTGTTGAGTGAGTTCCAATAAGGATGTAATGATTGCCTAGATCTTAGTGTAATGTGATTACAATCAGAGTTAAAGTGTGAAAGACATATGTCTTTTTGGTAAAAAGAAATTATAGTTATTGGTCAGTGTAATTACTTGTTCCATTAGTTTGTATGACAGCCTTGTGCTGCCTTTTCTATAATATTTATGATGATTGAATAAATCATTGCTCATAGTCGCCTTTGTAACTTGCTAAGTTTGATGTTGTGGTTAATAACTCCCCTGATGATATGCTCCATGTTCTTCACAATAGAAGAATTAAGCAAAAGAGAAGACATATTCTCTTTGAGAATTTTGAGAAAACTATATGTCCCTTTACATTCACTCAATAGATTGCTCTTGTGTCTAATTAAGGCTGAACCGTATCAGAGATATGTGAATAAATTGAAATTGGTGGGCCACACCAGAGCCCCCCCTACAAAGGGCATTCCTTAAATGCTTTCTAAAATAATAACTGCGCCCTTACATTTTCGGAATTGATTAAATTTAGGTATTTTATTTAAATTAAGTACTATATATGTCACAATATCAATTATCCACAAGTTAACAAGTAGTTTAAATATTCAGACATTATTTTTAAATTATTCTAAGTTCTTTTTATTGGTTTAAAAATACCACGCAACTATGTTAAAATATGTGAAACATATATATTTATCAAAAATTATCATTTCCCAAATAAATTTTTATTTTCATAAGATGGAATAAACATTTTTATTTTGTCCCTACACTAAATTAAAATCTATGACTACGTATAAATTGTCAGTAGAAATACACAATTTCATAATATTTTTCTTTATTATAAATGATCATTTTTCTTAGGTATACCTAATTATGCAATATTATTCACACTCCTATATCATTATTTAGTTGGAAGCATTTAACTCCCCTCATAATACTTAGTAATTTTTATCTTTGATATTTTTTATATTAACTTTTGTGCCAATAAATTTTTCATATTATTATGCCATCCCTATAAATGTATAAAAACAATGTTTGTTAATTTTTCCTCCATTAATCAATAGCTTTATTGAATAAATTATAAATTTTTTATAACTATATGAACTAGATATTTGTTGGGGTAAGATAAACATGTGATTATACTTTGATTGTTTCAAACATAATCTATTTTTTAATTTCATCTTTTACTTTTCGGTAAACTAATAAAAACATTTCTCAGTTTAACTTTGGATAATCAGATACATATAACTATATCTGATTTGTTTACATAGTTAATTGAGAGTCCACTTTGATATGTCCAATAACAGATCAAGAAACCGATTTAGTTGGTTATAACTATTCACTTACAAAAAAATATACAAAATAATTCTAAAAATCAACTACATTGTTCTCTACCATGTTTTCTACGAACCTGAACAGTACACTTGAAATGCCTGTCAAACCACATTTTGGTTAGATGACAAGAAAATAAATAACAATGTCCTTATTTTTATTTTTAGTTCTTTTTGTGTAATTTTTTGTCCTGTTAATTATTGTTCAGTTCTTTAAGTAATTATGGTTGTATTAAACTAAATTCAAATTTCTTTGCACATAGCGGATTCAGTAGGATTTTTTGGCAAACAGACATGCAAAACATATTAAACCCTATTTTTTCTTGCGGCTCCCCATGGAAAAGATGGGAGGTTGAAAGTGGAAAAGTCTAAAGGCAAAAATTTGGCTAGCCAAAGGAATGAATAATTAAGGCGCCTATACTAATAAGCTTTAGTAGTTATTAATATTTGAAACATTCTCGCGTTCTGCACTTTTTTGTCTCTAATATGAGCAGACGATAAAGAGAACTTGAACAGCAAATAGATCAATATATTAATTCAAAAAATGAAAAAGAGGAAGTTATTCATGTCCTCCAGCTAAGGCTAAGTAATCGAGGAAATATTCCCAGTTAACCTCAACCCTAAGCTAATGTAATTGAGCATGGTAAGTAATATCGTATCTAGTTTATTAGCTATAAGGTTAATTCACTTTAGAAGTCATATGATTCATTGGAATTTGGATATCTAGTTCACAAACATGGCTTGGCCATGACATTAATATCTTTATCCATAAGACTTTTTTAAACTTGTGATTTTTAAATATTCCATCAAATTTTGGTGAAATTTTATAGTACTGTTTTCATACTTATAATCAATTTGTTGCAGATAAGAGGCAAGAATCTAATAGTAAAAGAAGTGAACACAGTTTTGGTATAAAAGAATTAATAAGTATCGCACTCTACTTGTGACTTTTAAATGGTTTCAATCCGTATTTTGAAATGGTTTTAAAAAAAGTCCATATCCTACTTGTTATGGTAAATCCTTTAAATGTTTTTTTACATTGGTGGGTTTTTCAGATTTTTCTAGTTTTTTTCGTTCCAATACATACTACCTATCTGTTTTTGAAAAAATAATGATTAAGTTTGTTTAAGGAATATGTTTATTAGATTATCCCGTTGAGATTCGCCTGAAGTAAAGACATAATCAATATGAAGAATATGAAGTTGGTTAATGAAGGAGTAGAATGGGGAGCGGAAATAGAGTATAATAGGAGTATGGTTATCATAAAAGTAGGATGGACTGCATTTGCATAAGATAGCAAGATAGCAAATGGTGAAACTTGTCGCTTAAAGTTGACTCGGAGACCTATTGCAAATGTTTTGGAGGATCAGAAGATCCCAACACCCCTTTGATTGCAATAAATTAACTACAATTTCTTTGGATTGCATTTTGGCTATTTTAGTTTGTCATAGGAAGATGCTAGCCAAATGTTATATTTGTTTGCTTCTAAAAAAGGCACAAACGTGCCTAAGTTGCTATGTTAAAATTTCATGATGGATCCTGCATATATTGTCCATCTTATAATTGCAAGTATATCTAGCATTAAGCTCTCACGTAAGTCATTTTGTTTTTTTGGTAAATGTTATGGAATGTTACTCTTTGGTTTGTTTTGGACTTATATATGTGAAAATATTTTTTTTTCTAATCGTCCAATTATTAGATAGCAAATGATTTACAATTTTGTATCATTGTGAAAGTAGTTTTTACAGAATATTTAACGCTAGCCCGATCGTCTTAGGTCCTTTTATTTGAAATAAAAAGGATATCAATAGGGATAATTTTGGTTTTAAAAGGGGTGTGAATAAGAAATGAGGTGTTCGACACTCCTGACGGTTGGTCACTTGTCAGAGGGTTTTGTGACCTTTTATGACAACGTGTGTCCCCTGTCGAAAGGGGTGTGACCGGTTTCGAAAAGGTTTGTTCATTTTTCCAAAGTGTTGTGACCCTTTTCCTTGAGGTTGTCTTCTTTATTAAGAGTTTGGACTTTTTACACATTGTTGTTATAAATAGAGAGGTTTGTGTCGTTTTTTTAGCATTGAGTTCTTTGCGTTCTTTTGCATACATTTCTTTACAAAACAAATCATCGATCGTGGCTGTGTGTATGGTTATTTTTGTCATTTTCATTCATTGTAATTTTTGCTGTTTGCATGTAATACCGGGCTTCTTCTTTAAATCGTTAATCAATTTATCGTGGGAGAATATTTAATCGGCAGACCTCGGGTATCTGAGGGGATTAAAATTTCTTAAGAACATAGTTGATTTTGTGGACTCAGATATTTCTTTGGTGTTTTCTTTTATCTTTTTATAATTTTTTTTTCTTCTCGTTTGCTAATCTGAATACAAATACAAGCTAAAATAAATTTAGTCTCCTCACAATATATTTTTTACATGGAGTTCAGTCTCGCATTGAAAATCCAATTTTTTCCCAAAGAAAATTGGAATATGATGAAATGGTAGGGAAAAGGAAAATAATTTGCAAGAAAAGTGACCTTCATGAAATCATTGATGACAGATAGAATCTGATGCAATGAGGGAAAAATTAGATCTCTATTTTTTGTTTCCTTTGATTATTAGTTTTTCATTCTTTATATTATTATGAGATTTATTTCACCAAATGATTAAGATAGATTGTCAATATTATGTGATTATCTTCTAATATATCTTTATTATATTATTATTATGTAAGTTTGTTTAATGAGAGGAAAAAAACTTTAATACTTATTTCTCCTCCATTTGAAATTTGATTATTTTGGGACTAAAAATCCTTGTCTTTATTTTTTACTTTGTTGGTATGTAAGACATAAGAAACTTCAGAAGAAAACAAATATGCATTGGTTCGAGAATATATAAACTTCACCTATATTAAATACTCTATTTGTAATGAATATATTCTTGAAGAGTATTAATCTTGTCAAGAAATATCTGAAAAAAATTGTTTAGCTAAAACACACACATTTATTTGTGGTTTTCGAGATAAAACTTTTTTGTTTATACTACTATGAATGTGAAACATATTATAAGAATAAAAACACTTCATCAAGAATTTGAGGTTCATTTCCGTTAAACGATTAGAGATAGAATATCTTCATCGTTCACGAGAAACAATTTTTGTGAGAAAGATTGAATCTTAAATGTTGTATTCTAAGACTAGTGTTTTTTCTCAACTGTGATAGAAAAAGGAAAAAGACACTTTGGCATAACATTAGTGATTTTTGTAACTATTATGGTGTCCCCCTTTATGGATTAAATCTAAAAAGAAGGATTATGTTGTCCAATATGTACTTGGTTTGTTATCAAGTTGAAAGCTTGAAAAGTGATGTGAAGAATTTTCAAATTCCTTGGAAAATATTTTTTGAACAACAGATTTAAAATGTGAGGGATTTAACGTGTTATAAAGGCACATGCGACTACTATGTCAATTTAAAATTTGAAACTACAAGAAAAATTTGTGACATTCTTTCTTGGCATTATGGTTAGACGACCACAAATTCTGAGATTATATTTGTATTGTCTTGTTGATCTCTCTTTCTACTATAGTGCTATAACTAGTTATAAAACCACAAAATCTATATTATACGCGTTCAACAAGAATTTGTATTATTTCTGAAAATGTTTTCACGTAAAATATTGGGTGTTTTCCATCAACAGATAATGTCAATTAAAATATATTTTTTGTATAGACATGAACATTGGTGCAAAGTGACCTATTTTGTTTGTGTTGTGTCACAACAAACCTTTGGTCATATTTCCCTTAATGACCAATGAGACTAGGGTCATGGGAATTCCTATCCTATAATAATTTGAATTGTTGTTGACTGTAAAAACAAGTTTCTATACTCGAGAAAATTACTAAAAGTACAGAACAAATATTTTGTGGGAAAGAGGTTGACTTCAGAGAAGATCTTTTGAACTTAGTATTTTTATTTGTTCTTACTTGCTTATTCAAATTGTTTGGTGACCTAAACAATGAGACAGTTCATTACATACCTTGTCAAAAAAAACTGATAAAAATAGAAGTTTTGGCTAACTTCTACTTGCAGTAAATCAATGTCAAGTATTTGTTGTTGAAAATGATTAGAGTACCTTTGAATTGTTTCAACAATTACATTTGTTGATATAATGTCAATACAATCTCTTGGGGGAAAATTTTTCACATAAATTTTATTGACTTGCACTAGATATTGTTGTGTTTATTTGCTGAATGGTAAGGATGAAGCAACAGAAACATATAGACATACAAAACTGAAGTGGAATGTCGGTTTTGATATTTCATGATTCGAAGTGGTATAGTGTTTAAGAATATGAATGTTTCTTTTGCAAAAATATTTTGGAAATGGAATCATCCATCAAATTACTTACTGCATATTCTCACCTCAATCTAATGAAATTGGTTTGACCAGGAAAAATTCAACTTTAACGGAAATTTTCAATGTCCTATAGTTAAAAGTTCCGGACCCCCCCCCCTTGTTGGGGCGGTGGCTCTCCTCTCGCCCCCCCGCCCCCCCCCGTTCTGTTCCGCCTGGCGCCCCCCCCGTTTTTGTTTGTTCCGGCTTTTTGTGTTCATCCTGCGCGCGCTGCCTGATCGCCCCTTATCCACGTCACTCCACCCGCCTCCTTCTTGCCCCTCTCGTGCTTTTCCCCCTTTTCCCCTCTTCCTCTTTTCATAGGAGAAATGGAAAATTAGGAACTATTAAAAAAATAGTTAAAATAGGACCTAAGATTGTGGTCGTATGGTCATTGTATACTAAAAATAGTAAAATCATGGTCAATTTTCTGACTCATATGTCTGAACCGGCGGATAGTTTCGTGAAGGGTCTTCAAAAACCTTGAGTGACCAAGAGAATATACCTTAATAAAGATATTCAGAGGGTGGGTAAATGTATATGGACAAATTACTTCCTTTGATTTGATTTTATCATCTTTCTTCTTAAATAAATTCTCTGAATTCAAAGAAGTTATGCACCATGTGGAATCATTTTTGGGAAGCGACTGTCAATAGTAAGATTGGATTCAATCTTTGAGCACCGTACTTGCGATTTGATTGATCTTCCTTTGGGAAAGACAAACCTTTTTGATACAAAAGGAAATAAAAGTTGATGGAAAACTATTGACAAATATAAAGTTAGACTTGTTCTCATAAAGCTTAGACATACGAACGCCTTGATTATTTTTACCACAATAGCAATAACTCGGAGACATCAAGTCCAGATGTGTTACTTCTCTAGTTGCTTATGTATGGCTTTCAAATTCTGTAACATGGGGATATGAAAAATATTTTTTTTTAGGTATATTCCTTCAAATCGTGAAAATAGAATGTGAACTATTTTTTACAAAATAAAAAATTGGAGAATAATTTATATGAACAACTACTGGAAGGTTTTTTTGTGGTTCCTGGTCAAGAAAAAAATGTTTTTAACTTGTTTAGTCCATTATTGTGGACAAAAACAAAGCATCCAAATAATAACATATGAGTTTTAATGACAACTAATGTTGTAAGAAATGAATTCAAGAATTTGATAAATAATTTTTACAATAAAGACATCCAACTAACAAGGTCATTGTTTTGTTATGTTGATGACATGTTCATCATCACAATATGACATTTCTGACATAAGTGCTACGAATATGTATCTAAAAAGTAACTGTTTTTATATGAAGAGATACTGAAGTTACGTGATGTGACTGAAAAACTACTTTGGACAAGTTCAAGTATTTGAATTTCCATATTGTCAAGACGTTCCTAAATGTGAGCTGTGTATATCAAAAGAATGAGGAAAAATTTACGTGCAATTGAATTATGATAGAGTAATATTGATAATTAGATATATATCATAAGTGTAACATGATCACAGATATATCATTTGTTATTTGTAAACTTAGTCCTTTCACAATTAATCTCATAAACTCATTGGATGACAATGAAAAGAGTTTTTGGGTATTTATCATTATACTTAACAACTATTGTTTTGCATTATAACTAGTAATTCAAAGTATTGGTAGAGAATATAAGTGATGCAAATTGAATGACAGGTAAAATGAACAAAAATAAAATCCACCACGAATGGATATGTTTTATTTTACTCTTGATTGGAGGAGTAAGCCATTTGGAAATCTTCCACCCAGAAATGTATCACTCGCTGTATGGAATATGAGTTTATCACACTCGATAGGCCGTTGAGAAGTTGAATGAATCCGAATTATCTTAAAAGATGCCTTGTCCCCAAATCTTAGCGCCAGTTAATGCATACAATGTGAGAGTGTTAATTTGTAATAGGTAGGGCTGGCCATGATTTTAATAACGGAAGGTCTCGTCATATATGACGTAGAAATAATATGTTAGACACTACCTTTCTCGTGAATTTTTTTTTTTTTTATCACAAGTACTATGTAAAAGTGAAAGTATAATAAGGTCGTATCCACTTATAAAGCCTAACTGAGAGGATAGTTGATAGATTTACCAACCGGGGTGAGGGTAATGAGATTATGGCCGAGAAAAAACCTTAAATGTGGGGCTGTAACTCCTATCTAAGAAGGCTTGAGATCCAAGATCTAGGTTCACCAAGTGATATCAAACAAGCATTAATGTTTGTTCAAATTGTCAAATATTTTTATGGTTCATTCTTCTTGATAAGACAATGTTCAGTAAGAAGGATAAAGGCATTATGACTTTATATAATTTCTAAGTTTGATACACAGTATATCAAATGGTGTCTCTACGAAAAAACACATTTAGAAATCACCTATGTAACGTGAAGTGTTAGCCTCTTCAAGAAGAATCTGGTAAGCCCAGTTCTCTAAACACTTATTAAACGATACATGTTCATGACTGAAACGAACAAAACAATGAGAATAAAAAATAGTTCAAGGTTTTATTGTGTGACTTATGTTATCTAGTCATACATTAATGTTCTATGGTTTAAAGATATAAAATCTACCGGTTGGCCTGGTATATCCGAGATATGTTCACTATAAAAAATTTAAAGGAAACCTACTTATCAAGATGCGATTAATCGTTACTTACAAATCACACAATTTTTCATGCATATGTTTTTAAAAAATAGTCATTCCATATTCATGTGGAGGATTGTTGGGTTCTAAAGGTGTGAACAGGAAATGAAAGATTGTGACCTTTATGAAAGGTTGTGTCCGTTCTAAAGGGTTGCGACTGTTTCAAAGGATGTGCCTTTTTCCAAAGTGTTGTAAACTTTCTGGAAGATTGTCTTATTTCTTAAGACTTGTGACCTTTATCCTTTGTTGACTATAATTAGAGAGATTGTCTCTCATTTTTTTAGTATTGAATTAGTTACAAAACAAAATTGATTGATCGTGTTTGTGTGTGTGATTCGTTGCTGTCATTTTGAGTTTGTTGAAATTATTAATGTTTGAGTTACCGCTATTTCTTGAATATTTAATACGCTTGATCTTGGGAGAAATGAATCTGCAACCCTGGGTACTTGCGGGGAATAAATTTCCTAAGGACACAGTAGATTCTGTGGACTCGGATAATTTTGTGTTTTTTTTTCGTCTTTTATTGTTTTTTCTCGTTTTCTAATCTGAATATAAAAGTTAAAAATAAGTACAAGCAAGGAGGGGTAGGTCTTACGTTATTATTCGTAATTTATATAACAAGTCTCTACTAATTAACATAGCATGGAAAAAATAAGAATAGAGAAAACTGGGTATTTCTATGATCATCACCGAGTTACATCCTTACTATGATGAATATTAAAATTAGGTGATTAAGCAATGCAAGAATTTAAATCAAGGAAAAAGAATGAGTTATCCAACTCAAACTTCATTTGATATATGTATAAACTAAAAAAGATATTTTTCCCTTCTAAATAATATAAGCATTTTCTTCTTATATTCTTCATCAATTGTCCTAAAGATTTGAGCATAGTTTCATCATTTATTGTTTGGATTTGTTGGATCTTGAGAATGTTTTTTGACATTGTCCATATGAATTTTCTTTGTAATGAATCGGTAGTGCCTTGATCAAATTCCTCACTCACCTTTTTAACCATCCCCACTATGTTGTCTCCATATGTCTTCTTTCCGCGTTTTGGTGCTTCAATTTTCGTTGTGGTAAGTGAAAAGATACCCATCCTTAGCCACCTTATAAAAGCATATATCCCACATATCATCTTCATCATCCTCATCACATGTCACTGCCCAAGTTAGGAATGAAATCCCTATTATACAAGTTTACTTTGACATTTCAATTCCATGATTGAATCTAAGACTGTCCCATAGTGCCATTTGTCTTGAACTTGTAGGAAAAATTCAATGCTTGAGTAATACCATACTCTAACAAGGTAACAAAAAATGTATGATTCTCCATCTAGCTAAATCTTCCCATCTTAACATCGTTTCCACTTGTTTTTTCATAAATTCACATTGGTTGTATCATCTCTGATTCAAAATAAACATGGTCAGTGTATTTGATTGATTTATTGTCCATCTCTATCCTCTTACATAGACTGCCTTTTCATGGGTCAAAAGATCATGGTTATCATTATGATCATCATTGGTAGCGTTCTTTCACTTCAGTGTTTTTGCTTATCAGTCGCTTTTGTCCAAGTCTAAAGCAATTGGTGTCTCCGCTCTTCTCGATTATACAATGGTGTCCAACATTGTACTGATTATTCACGCGCCCTTTTCTTATAGTTAATGAATGATACTTCTCCCGAGAAATACATTAATACAGTCTTCGTTATCGATAATCTCACTAGAACCTGACTAATGTCCAGTATCCCCATGCAATCTCCTTTGATTTCAACAGTGTCGTTTAAAAATCATTCTTAGATCATAATATCATGTCTCACATCATAGAAACTTATCAATAAGAACATATTGCAAGTTCTCTTCTTGGATATACGATTCCTGAATTTGCAAAGTTGAAACTCCACTGTATGTTCCTCATGGAACATACATCACTTGTTTTATTTCTGTGCAAGTTTTCCATCAGATATTGAGGTGGCAAGTTGAAATGGATAATAAATAGAAACGCATACCTAGGTTTTCTGTAAGTCCTCTTTTTCCACAGCTTGAGGCTAGATAGATAGAGAATTGTTTCGGCCATGGAGGCTTAAAATTATCATAAGAGTCATCCGCCTAGTGGGAGAGGCAGACTAAGCGTTTGAATAGTCAAAGTCACGATAGAAAAAGAATGAGAAAAAAAAACCTACCTTATCCACTTCTTTTAATATAACCTTTGTCTAAATGTTATCGTATTCTTATTTTATTGAGACCCTAAACTAAATCCACTAACCCCATAAGATGAGAGAAGGAGTAGAATCAAGCCAAGCATTGAGGGACCAGAAGAGAAAAGAAATCGTTCAAAACATACTAATTTCCTCCCAATCCCTTTAAAGATGAAATCCCTAAGAAGGCCTAATGCATTGTAAAAAATATGCTCGTGGATGAGCAACACTTAAGCCTTAATAAGGATGAACAACAAAATGATAAGAAACTACCACAAGAGGATAAAGAAGCTGACCACCTATTATTAGTTATTATTTAATGAAGAGAAAAGAAAAACCTATAACCCATCGACACATTCCGCTAAATGGGAAAAAAGAATAACCTCAACTATATCAAAGAGATGTTGATTATGTTGTGTAGGGTGATTGAAAAAAACTGTCAAATCGCGCACTTTCAGAAAGTGAAACTCTAAATCCGTGGTGAGTCTAATCCTAAGTTGGAGCAAGAAGTAAGGGATTAGGTGCATCTTCAAACTAATATTAGGTCATGACTATTATAATAACAATGTTTTATAAAGAGAAAACTGCAGCAAATTGTGTGTGGGTTTTCAAAATAATTAGAGTTCCACACAAAGTTTTACACATTGATATTCATACATGGATATAATATCGAAATTAAAATTTTGTTTAAGGTGTTGTTTTATATTTTGGGTTGCAACCCTTTTGTTTCTTAGAATTGCCGTTAGAAGATTTTTGAAATGAACTTGTAGATTTAGGTGGCTGTTTTTCCGTAATTAGTTTTAAGTTTATTTGTTAGACTTTTGGCGTTTATATGTCCCTTTAAAATTTTCATAAAAAAATTATTTGGGGATTATAATGGTTCTCCGATCGGAGGGTTATGTGGGGTGTCAATCACGATGCTCTGGTCGTGACAAACAATACAACAAATAATGTAATTAATCGAGTTTGAACAGATAATCAAGAAAATTATTGAATAATCAAAGGGAAATAATACATAGCATCATTTTGTTAGACTGAATAAGCGATGTAATGAGGGAAGCTAGCAAAACAACTTTGAAAATCCTGAGTAAAAAGTTAATTAGAAATACACCAAAAGTGACAAAATTTAAGTTCGTTCGGTGAACGACCTACAGCTACAAAGGAGATGAACAATCCACATGAATATGATAGTACAAAATATAGAGAGAAAACAACTCAAACCAGTTGGCAGAACTAGAAATTTCACAAAGATTGTTTCAAAATAAAGCATACTAAAGATCTTTCAAAGGTTAGAATCTAGTGAATATTAAAAAACATGAGCACTATATAATTCCAAGGATGTGAAACCACTTGGTTCAATCAGATTTTATGTTGTGTTTAACGGTGGTCCAAATACGTTATTTAATCTTTTTTGTATATTAGTTTATTTGCATATATAATATATTTTTTTCGATGAATGGTGTCCAATTGGAAACCCTGATCACCATGTGTCTACGCCACTACCTCAACCAATTCACTAGGAATACAAGTGGATCACAAAATTCTCACCCATAACCGCAACTCTCAAAACCCTAGGTCTACATTGTGAATGATAATTAAGTTAGAAGAAAGAAACATATATTTATAGATTCATAAAACCTTTAATAAAAGAAAAGAACTACTCAAAATATTAAGATCTTCTTCAAATAGGAAAACTTATTTATGGTAAGAAATCAAGGCCAATAAGCCCAACAAATCTCTCCCTTGTCCTGAATTTCTAACAAAATAAAGTTTCCCACTTTCTTCACATAATATTTAGGATCTTTCATTTATTCTCCATAAACTCCTCTATCAAATCTACATCTTGACACTGAGAACCTCCCAACAAGTTCTCCAACAAAGATATTCATTACTGTCAAAAAGGTTGTAGTTATAACGTACAGACCTACCATATGAAAAACCCAATTTGAACTTCTTTTCCTTCAACAAGCATATATATATCTATATCTATCTATATATATATAATATATATATATAATATATATATATTATGAGATATATATATATATATATCTATATAATATATATATATATATACTATATATTCTATACTCTCTTATTACTATCCTTCCTATCTCATACTATCTTACTCTCCTTCTCTCTTCGCTCATCTCTCTCTATCTCTATTATATCTCTCTCTATATATCTATATCTCTTTTATCCTCTCTCTCCCCCACCCATGTTTCCTTACTGATCAATTATGGAAAGAATAGAATGATCGTATTTATCAAATATTAAATGATTGACTGCATAAGATTTTTAAATTTTCAATTAAATATTTTTGGAGTAACAGCTAAAAAACATACCTCTTTTTGGTAAACTCAAACTCAAACTAACAATCCTTAAGTTACCTAATAACAAAAACATCATAAATTATCCTCAAAAGTTGCAACTTACACCCTCTATTAATTGCATTGTTTCCAGATATCAAGTAAAGTTTTTATCAGGTGAAAGAATATGTGTTTGCACTCTTTTCCTTATCCATTGGGGTTATTTCAATTTGGGTTTTTTCCATATACGGTTTTTTACCGAGGCAACTTCCAAAGCGTATTGGAAAAATCTGTGGTACTATTTTTTCCCTTCTCTTAATTTTTTTCCAACAGATTTTTTTCTAGTAGATTTTGAAACGAGGCCCAACTGTTATTTATTGACATCCAAGGGGGAGTTCTATAAAAACAATAATAATTGGAGGTCCACTACACAAGAAGTTACTACATAACCTCTCCTCTATTATGAAATAAACATAACCTCCATAACCTCCACGTTTATACCATTACTGACCATTACTCTTGTATCTTTTCATTTTCATACCTCCCCATTATATTCATGTTAATGTCATATTTATGACTAACCAATTTGGTGTAGTTGTATATTACACTATAAATAGAGGCATAGGGTTCATATTTGTATAACTTGAAGACTTGGAATACATAAGAAAAACTCTCATCTCTTATCTTATTATTTCTATTGCTTTCATATTCAATATTTCTTGGCATGTGTTTTAACTTTTTTTTTTTATACAGGATTCACTAAATGTATTGACTTGCAGAAAATTAGTAAGTGTTATTCTTTAACGTGGAAAAATTAAGTGAAATTTAATAAAAATTTATTATTTTGTTAGAGGTGTTAATCATAAATTAAAAAATATTACTACTTTAAAAAATGTTATAAAATTTTTAATATAAGTTTTATTTTTCCCCCCTTAAAAAACAAGAGATACAAAAAAATAACACGAATGGGATCCTCAACCACAATGAAACTATCAAAAATTAAAGTGAAGCAAGGGAGTGAATAATATATTGAAAGTGATATAAATTAATACTTCTTGTCTTCGACAGTGTTTTTAATTGAGAAGGAAAATTTTTTGGGCTTGTAACTTTCCTTGAAACAACAACCTTGTAGTTGTCCAACTTTAGATGGCATTTAAGGTGCAAGAAAAAATATGTATTTACAGAACACCCTATCAATCCTTTATTTTAGCGACTTACCCCAAAAATTGAAATCATTGTTGCTGCTAACAATATTTTCATTCATCCTGTAGCTCGATCACAAAACAGACATGGCAATTAGCAAGTTCCCTGGCAAAATAGGTGAAGGAAATTCTTCTTCCTTCAATTAAGTGCAACAACATTTTTGTGCAATCATAGTTCTACAATACTATATATATCAATATTAGCATTGGTAGCCTGGCGGGGAACCCTTGGTCTGCTTATTGTACTCATCAGAAGACGTAAACACGCAGACAAGAGAATATAACTCAGGATAGCAAAAAAAACAAAAACCTAGCAAAATGATAACTTAAGTCTTAAATTATACTCAAAATGAATAAGACAAAAAGACTAATACTAATCGTCTATGAAGCCTTTTTAATAAATATTGGATATCTAGAAAATACAACCTAACAGTGAAAACTAAAAACAGTAGCTGATGATAATTTGTCCCCTCTAATGAAGTAAGGCTGAGCACAAACCTCTGAGTAGCTCACTAGATCAACGTAAACGCCGGATGCTGATGCGAACTACATGCGACTGCATTATAAGTGAATGCATACAACCTGGCATCAGTACATTGTGATGTATGAAGTATGCGAATTAAGAATGCACACAACATAGAGTATGTTTGTAGGAGATTCTAGAGGAAACCTTAACCTTGACTCTGTCTAAACCCTTAACAGTTAACTAAACTCACTTTAAATGTTTAAGTAATTTACAAGAAAGTTTGTTTAAAGGAAAAGTTGTGCTAAAAGATTTGTTAAACGCTATCTATGTGTATCAAAGATACAAAATGATTACATAGAGGAATGTGTAAAACTCAACGTAAAACTCAATTTTAATTCTTAATCAATAACAAAATAACATATCCTACTTCCTCTCAAAGTCTACCATGTCACATGCCTGAAATGAAGTCTCATCCCCCTCTTCACTAAGCATAACTTCTGCGAAACCATGCAACTACTGTGTGGAAGTTTCTCTAACCGACAACCATCATACTTAATAGTTATACAGTGATGATCATCATTACGGCCCACGCGACCCGACCATCCTAATCTTGATCAGAGTATAGGATCTAAACATCCTAATGGATCAACTATTCGTATGGGTGAAAAGGATTCATCTAAAAAAGTAAGAACCTTTTATTACCCATGATGGCTAAATGTTTTTCCTGAAACCTTGATTAATATAAAGCGCACATCCCACACTCGGTTTTCTCAATACTACTCTAAAAATTATACTTAAGTTTATGTTTTAAAAACAATTTTCCTCCTGTGATTTAATATTAATAGTGGCTAAAAAAACTTAGCTCAACGACATTTTTGGAACTCAGTATCCCTCCCTGCATGCTTCATTTTGTAAAGCTAAAATAACTCTTTTCTGAATAATAGCAAAGAAGGTTTCTTTGGAATCTTTAGTTTCCATTCTTGTTCAAATATGGAAAAACATTTCTTTTAAACTCCTTTGGGAATACATCAGTCCCCGTATATTTATCTGAAGGAGAACTTCAACTCTTATTACTCTTTAGTTTGCTTGAAACTCCAGTCTTAAAACCAACTCTTAGGGAATAATTGCTTCCCCTTATACCTCCTATACCTTGTAAAAACTTGAATCTTGAGATCATAAAACAAAGTTAAAAACGGTTGTGAAAAACCCTTAGAACTCTTTAAGAACTTTATTTTTACTTGCCTTTTAAATTCTTTGACTTTGATCTTACATTTCTTGAATTACATTATGGATTAAAGGTTCATGAATTCATGCTTATGGATTATTTCATGATGTTTAGATGTACCTTAGAGTGTTGGAATGAACTAAAAAATGTGGGTACATCACTTAGGAACTAGTATGAAAATGTGGGGGGAGAACAGGGAGAACTGACGTCCCTTACACTGTGAAAGGCGTCAGGGCAACCCCTGAAAGTTCAAAACACATTCTGTGGCGCTCTGGATGGCACAATGCACTAGATTCCAAAGTTCAGAAGATGTTTTGTGTCACTCTTACAGGTACATTGCCCCATCCCTTGCCCAGAAAATCTCAGACTTTTCTCCTTTATTTGTCATCTCTAAAACTCTCTAAACTTCCATGGTTTTCCCCCCAAGCACTTCGAATCATTAGAACCCTCAATACCCAATAGATATGAATCAAAAAACAACCCAGAACCACGAACAAAATCAACTTCAGGCACGCAATAACTCAACAACAAGAATTCATCAATGTTTTTCTAGAACTTCACTATCTATCATTCAACAAAATCGTTGAATTTAAATACGTTGGTATGTGGGTGAACTAACCAAAAATGAAAGATCTCATATAGCACGAGTTATAGTTCATACTGATCATTCTTCTTTTAGATATTTGATAGCAAAGAAGGATGCGAAACCGAGGTTGATTCATTAGGTATAAACGATTTTCAAGAATTTGACTTTGAGGTAAAAGATAAAAGGGATCAAAATCAAAGTTGTTTGATCACTTGTCTCGATCAGAAGAGTTAACAATAAGGGATTTAGTTAAAATGCTTAATTTGAGGATACTTTCACGATGAGCATGTACTGCTGCCTCCCAAAACTAAACTTGGGATTTTATGGTTCGCACTATTTTTCCAATTATCCTGGCTAGTCATATCGCCCATGGATTTTTTCCTTTCATTAAAGGAAGAAGTTCATGCATGATGTGAAAAAGTTCTTTTGGAATGATCCATACTTATATAGGAGTTGTGCCGATGGGCTTATTCAACATTGTGTGCCGAAAATTGAGATGTTGAGTGTTTTGGAGGCATGTCATTCTTCGCCTGTAGGTGGGCATCATAGTGGTATCCGGACTGCTCACAAGATCTTTCAATGTGGCTACTATTTGTCAACCATCAATCTAGATGCTCATGAGTTTTCCAAGGTATGTTATAGATGCCAAAGAGATGGTGGCATTTCGAGAAAGTAAGAGCTCCCTTTAAATCCCATTCTTGTGATTGAATTGTTTGATATGTGGGGTATTGACTATATAAGCTCTTTTGTGAGTTCTCATGGGATGAAGTACATTTTTGTTACAGTCGTTTATGTGTCAAAATGGGTATAAGCAATCGCACTTGCGAATAATGAAGGGAAGAGTGTCACCGCGTTCTTCAAAAAGAATATATTTTATAGATTTGGCACCAAAGGGCAATTATCACTGATGGAGGATCCCACTTTTGTAACAAGCTATTTAAGGGATTATTGGAAAAATATGGGGTTCGCCATAATGTTGCCACTCCTTACCATACTCAAACTAGTGGGAAGTTGAGGTGTCAAACAAGGAGATTAAGCAAATTTTGGCATAAATGGTGAATGCTAGTAGAACGGATTGGTCAAGGAGGCATGATGATGCTCTTTGCGCCTACCAGAAAGCATACAAGACTTCTCTATGTATGTTTCTATACCAACTTATATATGTGAAGGCTTGTCACTTACCGGTTGAATTAGAGCATAAGGCCATGTGGGATGGATTCGAACGATGCTTCGGAACAGAGGTTAAATGGATTGAATGAGTTTGATGAACTTTGCTTGAAGGCATATGAAAGTTCAGCCATCTACAAAGAAAAGATGAAGAAGTACCATGACCAAAGATTGAGAAGCGCGATTTTTTGGTTGGATATTTGGTGATTTTGTTCAATTCTAGGTTGTGCTTGTTTCGAAAAAAAGTAAAGTCCAAATGGACTGGTCCCTATTTGATCACCCAACTATTCCCTCATGGTGTTGTTGAATTGGAGAACAAGGAGGGTGTGAGGTTCAAGGTGAACGGGCAGTGATCAAAATCTATATAGGGAATGCTGGAACAAAGAAGGAAGTGATCGAGGCATACCATCTTGATGAAGTCTGAGTAATCAAGAGTCCTCCGTAGTTCCACGACGTTAAATCAAGCGCTGATTAGGAGGCAACCCACTATGTATCCTCTAGCCAACTATAGGTTTTTCATGATTTTCTAGCCATAGTTGCATTATTTTTTGTTTTATTACTTATGTCACGTCTGAATGTTCCTTTATTTTTCATTAGAAGTGTTGGGTAGAGCGTAAAGTAGGGTTCGTGTCCAAAAAGTGTGCAGAAAACACAAAAAGATTAGCTTAATGGGTGTTAAATGTGCAGGGACCAAATCACCAGAAATCTATAGAAATTTGGTCTGGTTCACCCATTGACGGACCGTCGTCCCTTCGACGGACATTCGGTAGGATCCGTCGTGCCCAAGTACAAATGGCACCTAAACTCGACCGTGTCTACTCACGAGGTAGTTCCAAGTAAGTCACCCCATCGAACCGACTTATCATAGGCTCAGATGATGAGCATGATCCAGATTACGTGCCACCAGACACCCGCACTCCTACCCAGGTTTCTCGCCCCACTAGAGCCATGTCCACTAGGATGGCGCCTGGCGTAGTCAATGCCTCCCAGTCTTATGAGGAGCGCATACTGACCGGTACACCTTCTGGATCGGTTGCGCAGTCCGATGGAACGTTTGGATCCATGGAGGCATCCAGTTCGGAGGAAGCTTCTGGCTCCGTAGAGGCTTCTGGAAAAGGCTTCTGCTTATGCCTCATTTGACGAGGCTACCAGTGCTAATTTTACACCAGCACCCCAGACTTGATCCCCTCCCCAGTTACTAATCAGCCCGACCGGTGGTGTGTCGAGGGACAGTACCAAATCTATGTTGATGCAAAGATTCCCAATAACAAGGGGGTCATGACCTGGACCCTGACACTTGAGCGGCGGGTTGTCATGGGGAGTCTTCCCACCATGCCAGCCATTCATGAGTTATTCACCAGACATCGAGTGGAATGGACGGCTCAAGATGTAGGCTGCTTTATCGAGAAGATGGTCTGAGAGTTCTACGCCTCCTATGCGGCGACTCTCCGATCTCTGCTGGACAAGCGGGCAGCCCCCACCAAGCAAGCACCATTGGTGTACGTTCAATTCCGCTGTAAGAGGGTTTACATTTCCTTGCAGGACATCTGCAAATTTCTCTATGGCGCCTATGTTGATACCGCCCGGACTCCTCTCACCGCCAAGTTTAACTATCGGTGGAAGTTTTAGTTAATAGGATGGTCTAGTCGCCGCTTGACCAGAGGGTGAGAGAGACCACCAAAGAGGTGAGATTGCAAGTACTCTCATAGATGGTGAGGCTGCCATTGGAAGCCGGGAGCTAAAGGGGAGTATCAAGAAGGCCACCTCACCTTCCAAGCCAAGTCCTATGGGTTGTTGGTCCGGGGGGACCAAGGCCTTTCCCCCACTGCTGCTGATAATATTGTCTCCAGTGATCGTGCAGTGCTGATGGCTTCCATGATTGTGGGGTTCGAGGTGGACTATGCATGGCTATTATAGGCGGTAATACACGAGAGGGCCTTTAAGGCCACTACTACTTACCCGTTCTCGTGCATGGTTTTTTCATTGTGCAGGTCTGAAAGAGTGCCAGTGTGGCACATTGATGTGATCAAGACCCCACCTGACCCGGTTGACATCGGTAACATTTGGGATGAGGCCAATGAGTTGGATCCCAACATAGGGCCCCGTATTGAGGTGCAACCGGTAGGTGAACCTGGAAGCCACGGTACAGCAGGCCCAGGGGCTATCCAGCTTAACTGAAGCATATCGATACACTTGGTCGGTTATACATAGAGTAGGACACCAACTTTTAGCTCCTCGGCTCTATCCCATCTACTACACTGGTCCCGCTTGCTAGGTCCAGAAGAAAACTAGAGTCACCAAAATGTCACACACTTCTCATCATATGCAGCTGGGATGCAGACGGTCCATTACATGACGGAAGAGTAAGAGCGTATCTACAGAAAGAAGGATGGCCACCCCAAAACACACTAAGCGGCATCGTTCAGGTAAGTCCAAAACAATGCTTGGACACATTTGATCTGCGGGTTCTCGCTCAGCCAGCCCCTACAGTTCATGTGACAACTCTCGAGGCTGCTGTGGATACGGTTTTGGATGCCCTGTTCTCCACCAGTGATGTGCCACCACTTCCACCACGAGTGCATGCCAAGAGGCACCATACTGGAGATGAGGATGAGTCCCAGGCTCAGAAGAAGGAGAGCCATGAGAGGAGGCTGCGGAGAGAGCCTTGCTGATTGATGAGGAGTCCCGCCAATCGAGAGCTATAGAGTTGGATGCTGGGGCGTCTAGCTCTAGAGTTTTTGAGGATGAGAGGAGCTGTACCGATGGTGTTGTTGTTGATGAGGACACAATTGAGGGTGTCTCTACTAAAGAGGGAAGGGGTTTCGGGCAACCGGACCCGCCAGCTTGTTGATCGCCAATGCTTTGTGCCTCAGGTTTGCTTCACCTACCACCCTATTTTATGGGGTGGGGTAAATGGAAAGTGAATGCTAGGGTGAAGTCTAAGTAGCCCAACTCACGACCCTCTCGTGGAGTTTCTCTGCTTGTATTTTTTTTTTCCCTTTTTTTTTTTTGTTCGTCAAGAGATAGGTTTATTTTATCTCTTGAACCGGCATGTTGGTATTTTTTATACATAGTATAGAAATGGACTCTGAAGCATGATGGCTAAAGAAAAATGATATCCTCATTTACAGAAAATGTTGTATGACTAGGCATTGTAATTAATAAATGTGTTGCTCTAAGCATGAAATAGAGATACACCACTGAATGACCCTAAATCTAAAACTCCGAAACTACGGTTTCTGCTAATTTAGTAAAGTTAATGAGCAGTCAAGTGAGTGTGAGGAAAATGTGAATGATTCCACCAGTGCTTTACCGAGCAGAACGTTGGCTAGTTATTCTGCTAAAAAGTAAGTCGTAATAGACAATTGAGGAAAAGGAATATATGCCTTTGTTCAATAATATCCAATCTTTAGCCTAAATAACGGAAAATCGAATAAAAATAAATCCGCTTCTTGATTACCAAATTGATTTGATATAAAAATCGAACTTTTCTTTATTCACCCCAAACTAATCTTTTCTGGGGGGAGAACAAATGTTTTTGCCGTGGTCCCTCCTTGGACAGTGCACCTCAGCTTTTGCCAAAAGCATAAGTTGAGGGTGGCTAATGCAGACGAAAACACCTTGTAGCTGGAACATGACCCAATTGGGGTATGTGTACTTGACTCATGGCACAAAAACCATGTGAGTTGAGGGTTTGGCTTTAGGAGGAATGATCCGGAAATTGGGATTGAAGAACAAGAGCGAGAAGAACAAAAGAAAAGTGGACACAAGAAAAGTTGAAAAAAAGTAAAAAAAAAATTGAAAATGTTGAAAATACAAGTAAGGAAAAGAATAGTGTTACTTACATAAAAGAGAGAAAGAAGGAGAATAGAATAAGAAGGTGAAAAAATTTACAAGCAAATTAACGAAATAAGGCGGAATAAAAACAATGAAATGGTATGACACTTAGGTTGGTATGTCAAAGGGGGGAGGGAAACAAGTCCACTGAAATACATTCAAATGTACCCTACCTGACCCTAACCCTAGTTACAAGGCTAAAGAAGGAAAGTCCTACAGTGAAGCCTAATCGTCCTATTATGGTGACTTGAAGCAGTGAAAAATAAGGGCAAGCTATGGCAATAAGTATAAATGAGGTGTGAAGTTATTAGGAGAGAGAGTGTTCAAAAATTAATCCTAATCCAAACTGAAATCATTGTGTGAAAAAATGAGGATGTTTTTTTAAAAGTTCACAGGGCATAGTTGCAATATCGGAAAATTAGACACCTGGGTGAAGGATCAAAGAGGATAGGTGTCAGGTGTGGTGAGTGGTGAGTCTTTGTTCATGGTCGGATCCACATGATCAAGCCTAATTGTGATAGCATGCATAAAATAATTTGAAAAAAACGGGATTAATATTCAAGATGCATTGCAAAAAGGTATTTAAATAAGGGATACTCTTGCTACAAAAATTTTGTGGGGAGTCATAGTGAGTTGTCGGCTTGAGGAAAACAACGAATTTATTAATGGTGGGCTTGGTTTATGTACGTTGGTTTTACAGTACTTTCAATGCTTTTTCCTTAGTTTAGTGTGTATAGTAAGGCCTTTGTATGGTTGTTGTATGTGAGTTTTCTACGTTGTGCCACAAAATCTATCCAGAAGGAGAACGTGGGAGTATTGTGCTGAAAATTGCAAAAGTGACGAACTACGGAGCCATTGACGGTCTGTAGGTGGCCACCGTCGTACGACGAAAAAGACTGCTAAAGAAAGTTGGGAATTCTGACTAAGTGTGGGGCTATGGAGGCTCTCGATGGACCGTCATAGCCACGACAGACCGTCCTGCAAATCCGTCAATTTTAACAGAAAGTAGCCCCAATACCCATCTTCAAAAGATTCTAACTATCGAGGAATGGAAGCCATCGACGGACCGTTGTGCATGCAACGGACCGTCATCCATGCCTGTCGATGGTAACAAAAAGTTGGTGAAGAAAGCAGTAGAAAAACAAGTCAAGTATGGAACGACAAGAGCCTCGATGGTCCATCGTGACCTCGACAGTCCATCATGACCTTGACGGTCCGTCACTCCAGTCGTTGACTCAGATGTGTTTTTGGGCAGATTTTCCTTAAACAGAATTCCCTATTATGTTCGGACTTGTCTATTATAAATACTTGTAAAACCTCATTTTTGGGGTTAGACTCTTGGGTATTTTTCAGATTTATTTTCTAGTTGTGAACTTGTGATTTTGGGAAATTATTCTATTTTCCATTAATCATTTATTGGTAGTTTATTGAATTCAATTACATTAATTTTCTAGGTTTCTTCAATCTCATCAAATAAGTGCATGAATTCTTATCAAACTAATATTGAATTGGTTATATATGGAATGATGGGGGCCCAGCGACGGTCCGCTCATGACCTAGACGGTCCGTCGCTCGATCGTCGGACTAAGATGCGTTGTTTGGGCAGGTTTTCCTTGGACTAGATTTTGTCCTTTTATGTTAGGACTTTGTCTATTATAAGTACTTGTAAAAAACCTCATTTTAGGGGTTGGAACTCTTGGGTATTTTTTACAAATTTTCATTGTTCTAGTTGTAAAACTCTAATTTTGGGAAATTATTCATTTTTCAAAAAATCGTTGTAAATTGCAAGGCTTATGATCAATTAAAGTAATTTTATATGTTTTTATTCAATCTCATCAAAGTAGACGTGCAGAGTTCTATCAAACTAATCTGAATTTTTGTGAGGGAACTGTTTTCAAGATAGATAGGTATTGTTATTAAACTTTTGTGATGGGTAGGTGAACAAACATAAATTCTCTGCGTTTTTTCCCCCCCCCCCCCCCCAAAAAGTGCCGTCAGTTAGCGAGGAGTGTTCTTTATAGATGGTTTTGCATAATGATGAGAAGTGTATTGATGATTTTAAAATTGAGTATATGGCCCTACAGTTTATATAATCAAAGTGATGACATTGCTAGTATAATTCTTTTAGATAAAGATTTATGCTTGCTCAAGGAATAAATTCTTTTTAAGGTAGGGGGCGTTGAGCGGCTTTGGGGTGTGAGGGAAAAATACATATTTTTTATAATTATTTACCTCTAATTTATTATTATGTGTCTTTTTTTGTAGTATAAATTTTCTGGATTTGGCTAAATTGCATATCTTCATTGCAGGATTAATTTGGTGGGAAAAGGAAGAAGTTTGGAAGCTAAACAAATTAAGATGAGGTTTAAAAGAAGAAATCAAAGCAGGCAGCTTAAGCTTAAAGTGAATAAGAAAACCCCAGTTTTTAACTTTTATATGGATATAATATGATAATATAGATATAATAGTATATTATATTATTAGCTGTGTGGTGTGGGGAAATCGGGGTTGAAGCAGAAAATTGGATGTGATGCTGCACACGTGTTTCTTTGCCAGTGTCAATCCTTGAAGTCACTCAATTTGGAGTGCGGCATCATTTAAGACGGGCAGAATGAATTACGAAATGTTTCCAAATTCCCTCCGGGTTATAATTTTGTAATATTTCTTGAACTGTATTAATTTGGGTTTTTTATTATCTATTAAAATAGGCATGAAAAAATTATATTTTTGGGGGAACCCAAGAATTAAGATACAAGACATAATAGGAAATTTTTTATAGCTTTGGAGCTTTGTAAGAGCCAAGTATGGAAAACGAAGAACTGTAGGTTTTTAATCTTTCTTCTCCTTATTATTTTTTGTTTCCAGATTAATAAAAATTATAATTAGCTGTGGTTCTTGACTTTTTATGATGACATAAATAAATTTTTATAAATTTGATTGTGTTTGTGATAATTGAGTTGTTAAGTTGCACAACTAGGTTCTTGTGGAAACCCATGAGCAATAACAAAGATATGAATAGCGTAATTAGGCAATTTTCAAAAAAGGTTATTGCATGCTATTTATAATTCTTTCGTTTAGACGTCTTTTAACGAGGTGCACGTGTTAAAAACTTTCTGTGGGGCTCTTGCCGGTCCAAGGAGGTTGATAATAATGAAAATGAATATCAATGTAGTTAGGATACACTAGTAATAGGCTATGTCGATTGGTGTGAAGTAAGAAACTACGCCAAACATGATTTATGATGCTAATATGAAGTTAAAATTAATGCTTAGAAAGCATAACACATAGAGGACAAAGGTAAGGGTGGAAAGTATCCAGCCAAGATATCGACCACGGATTTTTAAGATAATAAAATTATGATTTTTGAATGCATAACATAGAGAAGAGATGGTCCATTACTAGGGGTTACCACGTTATTGAGTTTCTGGGGAACACATTCCTAGTTATTTTTCACTAATTTGGATAAAATAAATATTAGTTCAAGCTATTTTATTTCTTGTATTTTTATTTCAATTTAAATCTCCCATGTTTATATAACGCTCTCAAGTTAAATATTTTCTATTGACTATATTCTTCCATATTCTTTGTGGGATCGACCCTCGACTCATAGTGGGAAATATATTGCATACGATCGTTTATATTTTTTTGAGAAGTATATTTGAACGGTAGCATAGAATGGAAGAATGAAGAGTTGCGACTTTATGAAAGGTTGCGACCTTTTATGTAAAGTTGGTACTTTGATTATATGTTGTAACTTTTATGAAAGGTTCTAATGATTTCGTTAAGATTGTGACTTGTTTCAACGGTTTGTGACTTTTCGATAGAGACAATAAGAAACCTTTCACACTACCTTGTTTTTCATAAATTGAGGGATTTCCTTCATTTTAAGCACCAATTTCTGGACTTCTAACTACTATTACTACTATATCTAGTATTCTAAGTGTAATTTAATGTGGTTGAGGGTTCGACTTAACAAAATTCATTTTGGAATCAATAAACTTGTGATTGAGATTCATTTTCAATGGAGGACATGTTTTCAAATCAAACCTCGGAACTAGAAGGGGAATTTAATTTCCTTAAGGATACTGTGCATTAAGTGGGCTGGTTTTCTTTTTGTTGTTCCAGATCTTGTACGCATTATAGATTTTAGCTTTTTGAGATAATTTTTGTTTTCTGTTCTTGTGTTCATCACTTGGTTCATTAGGATTTGGTACTTGATTTTTGCAAAAGTTTGTTAGAATCAGTAAAATGCTTTAAACATGATCACAATTCTTCCTTAAGAAAGAAAATATGTCTTAGATTTTTTCGAATCTATTTTATTGTGATTCTAGTTTCTCTCCTAGGTTTAATTTTCTTAATTGTGAAATGTTCTTAAACTTTTGTATTTACAAAAAATTTCAAAGTTTTACCAAAGAAATTAAGAATATAGATGAACAAAATCTGAAGAAAAAATATTATACTGTCGGGTTTATTTCTTTTAGTCTATTGATTGAGAGAAACAGTAATGAAATAGAAGCTTAAGCATCCATTCTCCACAAATTCGGTGCTTTGTTTAGCAAGTCTCGGAACTGAGAATGTAGAGAAAAATATGTTGATGGTTTGTTATTTTAATAAAAGATTACAACACATAACCCTTATGATTATTCTGCTAAAGAGGCAAATAGTTTTAAGAGGTTACAACTTTTTTTATCAGATGTATCTTGGAAACATAAAAATTATGCAAACCTTAGTTGTGGAATTGAAATTTGGCTTGGTAAATAGTGTTGCCTTTGAAAAATCATTAGTTTGCAAAATGAGAGATACATATTTTTTTTTTATAAATAGTATGTCAAATATTAGAATTGGAAAATATATTGAAGAAAAAAACATTTATATGTGATTATAATATCGTTTAATATGGTTTGGAGACTAAAAAAAACATTGGTAGTTTTATATTCCCTGTGAAATTTAAATTGTGTCTGATTTTTGTAGACTCAAAATTATTGTAGTTTCTACCCTAGGAAAATCAAGACTAGTGCACTTGGTTTAAAAACATATGGAAAAATTCATATAAAAAGTCCAATGTTTACTTTTGACTTCTATAAACGTTCAGGTTATATAGAAACAAATTTTACAAGTTTTGTCTTTCTGTTCGTATTCGAAAATAAAATACTAAGTTGTAGGTCTATTTTTTATAAAGAAAAAAATACTAGTGAATTAGAATGTGTGATTTTTTTCCACCATGAAATGAAATATGGACACTAGGTCAATATTGTAATGCGAATTGAAGCAATATATTTTTTTGTAGATATATTCCAAAATTGCTGTCATTACTGCAAATGACATTTTAATGTTGGAAAAATATGTGGAAAAAAACTATCTTTCAAATAATTGACCAAATAGGTTTTAGTCACATTTAAAATGGGTGTTTTGCCTATGAGTAAACATAAAATTAGAATTGGTGTCTATTTTAATTTTGGATCAAAAGATATGAAATTCAGTGATACTTTTGTATTACGTTAAACCCACAAAATTCTTGGACTATATTCGGGTATTGTGGTTGTTGAGTTTTTCCATTACTATATATCTTGTGATTAGTATGAAACTACCAAATATTATATATACTTTCTCAAAATATTTGTGTAATTTTATGAAAAAATGTCACTTAAAATATTGTGACTTTTCATGAAAAAATAAGTCTATTATAATAAATGTATTTGCATAGACATGAACATTGCTGAATAATCATTTGTTATGTTTTGTAAAAGAAACATTTGAACTACATTGCCTTTACTGTACCCAATGAAACTTTATTCCTTGGTAGTTCAATAACAATGAAATCGAAAATTATGGAACAGTCCTTCTAAATAGGACAGTTGACAAGGTGCTGACTCTAAACAATGTTTGTATCACACAACATTGTAAGAAATAGGAACAAAATGTTAGTGAGAAAAGGTCTATATCGCGAAGAGCTTTTCAAACTCAATATTTTTATTTGTTCTTACTTTCTTGAGTCAAATTTTGTAAAATGAACAGTTGGGGCATGTCAATTACAAAATCTTGTAAGGAAAACTAATCAACTTAGAAGTTTGTCTAACTTTGAGTGCAATAAATAAAGATGTCATGTTTGTGAGGAATCTATGTATGCTGAGCATTCTTATATAATTGTTGAATGAAATTCTAATCCCTTATAGTTGATTTACACTTACATTTGTGATATGAATTCAACACCATCTCGTCATGGAAAAAAGTATCTCATAACTTTTTACTGACAATTGCATTAGAAATGGATATGTCTATTTGCTGAATGGTAAGGATGAAACAATAAAAATGTCTAGATAATCTAATATCGAAGTTGAAAATAAGTTGGGAAAGAGATAATAAGTAACAAGGATGGAGAGTATAAATTTTCTTGTGCAGAAATATGTTTGGAAAGTGGAAGTATCCATGAAACTGCTGCCTTTTTCACCTCAATCTAATGAAAAACCAAACATTGAAAGAGATGATGATCCATTATTTATAAGTTCAGGTTTACCACAGAATTTGTGTGGAGTAATAATCATTATTGCAAACAGGAAAAACAAAAAGTTTCGTCTTTTAAAAAGAAAGCAATTTTGTTTGTTCAGGACACAATCTATTCCATATGAGAAATGGAATGGAAGGAAATCCAACTTGAAATATTTCAATGTGTGGGTGTGTCTATCTAAAGTCCAGGTTCCTATTCCTAAAATGATTAAAATATGAACTAAGACTATGGATAGAAAATTTAGGCTTGAATAGTCTAGTGAAATGTGTAAATGACCTTGGGAAAAAAAGGAGGAGAATGTACTTCACAAAGAGATTAAGAGGCTTAGTAAATGTCAAAGGATATCTACTTCCTTCGAATATGAATTTGTAGCATTTCTTGTGTCCTCTGTAGACTCATCGTTTTGGAAAAATTGTGTTAATAGTGTGATTGGTTCAATATCGAGCAATTTTATTTGAAGTTGGTTGATCTTAATCCAGGAAATAAACCTTTGTGTTCAAATTGAATTCTCAAAAGGAAAATGAAAGTCAATGGAACTGTTTACAAACATAAAGCAATACTTTTTGTCAAAGGTTTTATACAAAAATAAGGTCTTGAACTTTTCGACACATACTCACCAAAAACTAGAATGTCATTCATTTGGATGTTAAAAGTGCTAGTTGTGATATATGACCTCCAAATTAATCAAACGGATATGAAAACAATTCTTTTAATGTAACGATCGAGGAGCACCCCCTAGACGTAACCGACGTCTTCGTCCTCGGAGAGGACTTGGACTGCCCCTTAGCATTTGTCATAACATCTCATAGGTCAAAAACGCAGAAAATTAAAAACTTTTACTTATTGAGGTATACATAGACCACACACATATAATATATGGAAATTACACAGATTTCTCGCTTATGAAGCTTATATTGGATTCTCGTTTAGGCAACATAACAAATACATATGATATTGTCTAACAATATCGTCTCACATTAAACAATATAAGAGTATCACAACATTTGGCATAGCCTTTACATCAATACAATACACCACATATAGGCTTACCATAGTCTTAAGAATTAGAGAAGAAAACAATTGTCTATATACATAAGCAATACGACTAAGACAAAGTGGTGGCATCATCCTTGGAACATTGAGGACCTACCCAAAACTTGGAGGAAAGTCCAATTATTCTTGCAAAGCGACATTGATTCTTCAATGACCCCAAACCTACATTATTTGGAAAAGGGAAAGAATATGGGTGAGTACAACCACTTGTTGTTCAAAAACAGGCTAAGTCACTTTCAAAAGACTTTATGCACATATAAGAGCATATACAAGTCGATAGTCACAACTTACTTAAGAAAAGTTTAACATTACAAAAAATATATCCGTCTAATTAAGGACCTATTAAGTTCTAAAAGTAGGTATTGGGGGTAAATAGGCACCCCAATGCCTAATATTTAGAAATATTGTACATATTAGAAAATTAAGGGCATAGTAGAAAATATTGGCTGAAAGGGTGTTAGCCAATTTCTAACATTAATAAGCTTGTTTGGGAAATGTACCTTCAATAAAGACCATAAGCTAACAAACATGTTTCATAATAGTAACACACAATATGTACTAGGCATCCAAGTGTCAAGCCTAGTACCATAACACATGACCATTTAAAATGATCATGTAGATTAAGCAGGCCCAAGGACATAGTGAGGATCCTTGGGACAACAAATAAAAATTACCAAATGAACCATAACTAATAGTTAGTTAGAAGTGTACAAGCAACCCATGTGCAAGCACATGCGGAAAAAAGGCAAAGTGGGGACCACCCTAACCGAATTTGGTTTGAGTAGTTAGGGGCAAGGCGTGCAAATGGGTTCACCCATGTGGGTCCCATCTCTCTAACTAATTCTAGACTCCAACCTACAGACCTAACTAAAAAACTAACCTAGGACAAACAAAAACAAATTATCTAGTACACCCGACAACCTAAGACTTAACCGGGTGACACTAACCTAGTAACTAGTTCAAGAGACAACCTAGTACCTAACCTAGGATGGTCCAAAGTGTTAGTTAGGGTGATAACGACTTAAGGTTAATATATTAATTACCTTAGGTCACATAATTAATTAAATTAACAACTTAATTCATTTAATTAAAGTGGTCAAACCGAAATTCTTACACTAACCTGGTACAGCTCAAGAAACATCCTAGTACTTAACCTAGGATGGTCCAAAAGGGTTAGTTATGGTCCCAAAGACTTAGGGGTACTTTAGTAATTACCTTTTAATTAAATTAATAATTTAATTAACTAATAAGAATTTCTAATATTGGCCGAGACAACACCAATTTCCTGATTTTCGGTTTAGTAAATGTTCTCCTATATTTAGTTAACTTAGGAGTGGCTTTTTAGTAATTAATTTATTTATTTATTTAATTAACTTATTATACTAAGTTGAATGAGTCAAGATAAGTTCCTAATCCTAAAAACTCACGATCAAACACTTAGAAAACACGACGCTAAAACAGTAAGCAAAAAAAGGCAGAAAGTTCATTGTCTCTCTAGGGCGAATTCAAGGTGTTCGTCAAGGTTTCGTTCAAGGTGGTCTTCATAGATTAAGTTCTACATAAGGTATGTGTTTCTCTACAAGAATTCTTTCTCCAAGATTATTTTCCATTATCTTGAATATATGAAATCTCGAAACTAGGGTTGTTTCCCAAAGATCTTGTTGAATGTCCTTCCTCCCTTGTATCCTTGTTTCCGATTCCAATGAGTGCACAGATGTAGTCTTGATCATGTTTTTGGTATGTGGTGTTGGATGATATTAATGTGTAGGGTTTTCATTTGTAAATGTCGACTGAACCTATATTTTGTACATGTATGATGTTATGTGCTCCTTACGTGATATAAAGAATGATGTTGCATAAACTTGTGCCTGAAAATGCTAGTCTTGAGATGTTACGATCGTGATGTGTATACCTACTATTAAACGTGACTTAATGAAAATTTCATGTTCATTAAAGAGTTCATATGAGGCTGTACGAAATGGTTACTAATGTGATGTTTAATCTATGTTATAAGGTTGGCTAAAGACATCTCCATGAAATCATACTTGAATGAATGTTTGGCTTATGAAAATAAAATTGCTAACAATACATTGTTAAAATTGTTGAATGGAATTGTCTATAATTTTATCTTTAAATAATTAAAAGATTGGCTAATGAATAATGTATCCAAAATTAAGCATGAATGAATGTAACTTTGGCTTGTGCCAACAAGGATGGCTATAAAATCTTTTAAAAAATTACTTAGGACAATACTATTTTTTGTCAATCATATATATCCAAAGTATTGAAATTACAATATAAGAACATCTAATGTATTTCGACGAATCCATATCCAAGGGCATGCCACATTGGAAGTCCCAACATGCCCTAACCAAATGAACTATAATATATGAACCTCCATGTAGTGAAGTTCTTATCGTACAATACGATGATATGATACCTATCAAACAAATGTAGGCAAGTAAAGTGAATATTAACATAATTTAAAGATCTCAAGTTAATAAAGTTACAAATGAGGTTGTTAAAGGAAGTAAGAAGACTCACTTACACCTAAGGTACTATGTAAAAATACCCACAAAAAAAATTTGTGTTAGAACAATGGTGAGACAAGTCTCATTAACAACCAAAGAATGTTAGTAGGATAATTCAAATTTCATCAATGAAAGAAAGGGATGACAAGTCATCATAGAGTAAGTAAACCTCAATCTAGAAGCAAGCTTCCATAATTTTTAAGTGAACTCTAAAAGATAAGAAGATAAAGAAAGTGAGAAAAGCACCGATAGAATAGCTATGAGTTTGTGATTGCATGTGTAAGTCTCATCAGATGAGGCTACCACCGAGGTGGATAAGTAGTCTCCATATGACTCCTAGCCTTCGAACTATGTCTAGCCAACATATGAACTAGCCTGTGAATTCAACCTAAGAGAGTTATGTATGTTTCTATTTCACCTTGGCTAGTGAGATCACCTCCTTTCGGTGTGGGGAAGACACCAGATTTAATGTTTATCTCACATAATCTATGCCGGTTAATGCTCAAAAGAATGTTCTTGGTTCACTATAGCCATGAGTCACCCCTTTCGGTGTGGGGTAAACACTAGACATGGATTCACCTTAGCCGTTGAATCACCCCTTTTCGGTGTGGGGCAGACACTGGATGTCATGTTAGATCACATGATCTAGATTCATTTTGATCGGTGAGTTACCTCTATTCGGTGTGGGGAAGACACTAGATTTCATGTTAGCTCGTATGATCTTAATTCTAAAGAGGTCTCTAAGAAAGAAAGAATGAAAGAAGAAGGAACATATGTTCAAAGTGAATATGAACAGTAAGACTTATTAAATATCAATCATCAGTTTGATACCAATTGAAATTTTCAGCAAACAATGGGCAAAGCAAAATAAAATTGGCTATAATGGCTTCTTGTATTATGCCAATAAAGTGGAGTAGATGTAAAGATATAATCCATTCTTTCAACCCATAATATAAAAATGATGAAATAAGTGGCGTAGCCATAGAGAATGGATGTGAATTGTTCTTCCCAACGAAAACCAGAGTGGTACTGAAATGCTTGCTGTAAGGATAGTAAAACATTCCCTTATTCCTTGGTCCTTACTTGATTCAGTGTGGGTATGGAAGACTCCAATGAATCATTGGACTTGTAAGTAAAAACATAGGATCAAAGTAATCATTGAACTACACAACAACAAGAAGAAAAGACTAAAAATTAAAGTAAGTAAAAAGGTAGAGCTTCTCGGGTTAAAGGGGATCAATTTTTCAAATTTTCGCTCGAGTTGTTCGAGAATTTAGTTTATAGTCTAATGTCTTGTGATCACTGAACTGATTTGTATGCTTTTGAATCATTAAAATGATCATATTCATACCAAATTCACAAATAACAAATTAGGAAAGTCTAGTGATGTCACTTTCCCAGAATGACATGTGTTTAGGAGAGATTTCTTGCATATCTAGGCCTTATGTTGTAATGTGTATGTGGCATACACCCATACTTAGTACAACTGTTATTACCCCCTATACAATATAATTTTATATATGTGGTAGTCAGGGAGCAGAATGAAGAATCATTGGCAGCGAATTTGGGACTCAGCAATTTCCAGACCATTGGTATGTCCTCTCTAGTTTGAGGATGCTACTTTCTATATTCATAGACTAGTAATTTAGACATATATAGCAGTTGTCCCTAGAGTTTGTCTTCAGATGTTTTGATTTTGAAGTTTTCGTATTAGCCTTTTCCCTGGCAAACTTTTATGATATATATTGATTCTTCTCCCTTTTATTGTTATTCCACAGAGGGGGAAGGGGAATTTAGGGAGGGAGGGGGGGGGGATTTGGTCGCGTTTTGGTTTTTTCTTTTTTCTCTTATCGTAATATAATCCATGTAACTTTTTATATGAAGTATATTTTACTTCATTTTGGGGTTTAAAAAGTTTTTAAATTTCTGAATTTAACTATCGGAATGTGATGAAAGCTAATAAGAGGCTTGTCCCTCGGCCTCTTAGAGGTTAACGCAACCGTTGCATCTCGGATTCCAGAATCTGGGTGTGACCACAGTTCATCAACACATACAAACATTGCATTAATATCTTATCATAATAATAGAATCATATTAAGATCATATTGATATAACAACTCAACCAAAATGTCACAAGAACAATTCAGAGTACTAGAGTTCAATAACTCAATCACTCACCACCTCTTGTCCAAGCCTACAATCAATGCCGATGTAAAGAGCCCCCTAACCATCAAATAATTAAGTAAACTAAGGCAAAAGACCATAAGCAATTTCTAATTCATATCTCATATCAAGTTCCTTTTTTCATTATCATGTCCCTAACCTTAAACCAATATCATGGTCATTCAATATATCCATATCAGTTAAAAGGTCAATATCATATAAAGTCAACAATTGCATTTTTGTTCATATCATAAGTACAGAAGAACAACCCTTAGGAACGTCCTCAAGTCCACTTGTGTATGTATAGTAGTCTCAATACCCCTGCCATACACTAAATAGAACCCCTTAGTTCACCCTAGTTTTGGTGCTGGCTTCAATACTTACTTCCTTAATTTATTTACTTCCGGAACCTTCCCCTTGACTGACAAATATAACCATGTAGATAACATGGATCGTGGTTCATAAACACCCTACAATCAACCCGACGAAGGTGGGCTACTTGCCACGGTAGAAACAAAACATGAACATAATATGCTATGTGGATCCACTGGTGTATACGGCAATATATTTAAGAACTAAAGATATGTCTTGACCTCCACATGCCTAGTAGCCTGGATCGCTCCTCTCATTAGAACATTGGTGAACCTCCCTTCCATTGTTGTATTAACACCTCTCATTGTCAAGTTTAACTCGGTGCTAAGCTGAGTCCTTTTAAGAATGTCTTTAAGCCATTCTAATTCATCCATATATTAGTATAGGCCGTCAGATAACGCAAAAACTTGTATCTCATTTCATTATTTAATTAGATATGTGCATGAGATTTTTTCTCAATACAACCTTCATGGTGCATCAACATATGATAGTCATATCAATAAGACACACAAGTGATTCACATTCAACCTTGTATCATCAACATCATACCCTTAGCATAATCGCAAATTAACATATTCAAGATATGTCTCAGATCATCATCTTATTAATCTATCACTATAACATCATGACTAACCATTATCTAGAATACTAACCATCATATTCAGTAAAGAAACCATTTATCATCAGGTCTTACCACAAAGAAATCATAAGCTACTTCCAACGATATTAACACAATCCAACATATTAATCCATCAATTCACTTAATAACATCATACATACATAGGAATCTATACAGAACTAATCAATTGTTCTATCTTCATTAATCAATTCAAACCTCAATGTTATCACTTAAGGGTAAGGAAAAAGGTTCAAATCATGAAATTCTTTCATTGAAATAAAGGTCAACATACTAATAATACAACAATTAACCCATATAAATAATATCTAACCAATATATTAACATTGAACTATAAATAAATCAATTTGAAATATCAATTAGAAATGTGAAGAAATCCACTTTTATACTTCTTGGAAACTAATTTGGAAGATCCCTCAAGGGGAAGAGATCACAAGACAAATTTGCTTTTCCATACCTTAATATCCTTGAAGTTTGATGGAGAAAAAATTTAGTCTTGAATCCTTAAATCAAGCAATGGTTAAGTTCTGCAATGGGGTCTTGCAATAGAGAGAGAAAGAAAGAGAAATTGAAGGAGAATTGGGTTGGGAATTTAAATGGGATGTTAAGTTGGTTTTCGACTTAGGGTGCTTATATAGTCCTTACCTAAATTATTTATGCACAAATTAACTGAATTAATCACCCTAACTAATTAATCACAAATTTAACCTCCTAAGTTCAAAACTTGGAGTTTGACTTAACCCCCAACCCCACCAAAATCCATCGACGCCCGAGTCCGATCTGCAAACCCACCCTGCATGGAGTGTTTTTGGGAAAGAGATAGGTTTTTCGACCTTTTGAAAAATATTCTAATTGTCAACCTACCAAAAGGTGGCCTTCGGTCTTTGCATAGTGGGTCAAAAATGCAGTTTTGGGTCAAATGAAAGGTTCCTCTTCGAGACCTTAGGTTGGTGCCTTTGGGGAGTCATACTCAGAAACTTTTTACCCTCAAAAAACACACTCTTCTATATATTTTTACCCTTTAACCAATTTTACTAATTCCAACTCTTAAACCCATGAACATGCCAAGGCACACTAGCACACATTCATATTCTCCCCAAATGTCATGGTGCATTTCTTAATCGTTTGACTCTAAACTTCCTAAATTAGTTTTAAATATTAGTTTATGCCTTAGATTAGTGTTTTTATACCTTAAATTCATCATGTAGGGTTTAGTACCAAGGCCATGGACTGTGTTCGAATGTTACAACTTACGAGAGTTGGGGGAATAAATTTACATGGATAACCCTAGGGTTATACGGTTCAGGTAATAAAAGAAAGTGTGCAAATATTGTACTCACATTATGGACTAAACAAGCACCCAACATGATGTAAAAATTTGACCAAACCATGGTTGGCAAATGATTAGAATGATGGAAGTGATAAATGTGTTCACATGGCCCATTGTTTGTTTGTATATTGATGATAATGTTATCATCTATAGAGACACTAACTACATAAATGCTACTAAATTTATGCTACGAAAAAGTTTGAAAGAATATCTGGAGTTACTAATAACGATCGTGGGTATAAGCTTAGAATCCATACTCTTTAGCAATTCCATGGTCTCATTGCATTGAAAAAAGTATCACTAGTTCAAATATTTGGATTTTAATATGTCAGTCTTCAATATATTGTGAGTTCGCATTTCATCAAAAGCATGAAGCCAACTTAGCATATTTGAAAATGATGTATATCACGAGTGTGCACTACCAGAATTATCAGTGTTTTTTAAGGGAACTTAGTCGAGTTCAGAAATGAATCCCTATCGACTCCTTAGATGCAATAAATTGAGTTTTGGAGTATTTAATTAAAATTCTTAAAAATATATTTATTTATAAAAATCAAACCGTATCAAAGTATTATTGAATACAATTAGATCACCCAGATGAACTAAGTAAAATTCACAGTGCATGTATTACTCTGGTAGAGGAGTATTTCATGAATTATTTCAAAAGCGAGATGTAGTTCCAGCTCGACAATGATCTTTGAGCCTAGTGCTCCACATAATTTCAGTGAAATTAGTTGAAAGACTCCGAATTTCTTGATATTAATTCTTGGTTGGCCCCAAACACAAACATCTATAATTTTTGAGCTAAGACTCCCAACCATTCTTTGTTTGAATGAGATTTTATCACACGAATTTAAAAATTTCTTAAGTTTTAAGCCAATATAGCATCAACCTTGAGTTCCAAAAGAACTAATCGGAAAAGGCAAATATGAATTTTGGAGGTTTAAGCTAGTATGAAGATTTTGGTCAACTTGACAATACCCCATAATTCCTACCCATTAATAGTTTTTGTGTGCTACACAAGTCCCATAGAAGAGCATTGATTTACTTCCCACTCTCTAGGTTTTTTTTTTTTTTGTTTCAGGGATAAGTTTTCAAATTTTGAAGAGTAAAATGACCTTTGTCTTTCAAGTTTAGGCATTCTAGTTAAGGAAAGGTATCCGAAAATAGTGAAGGGTAGTTTGTTTTTTCCTTACCTATCAGATTTATGTTCATTTTTTTTTATAATCTCTAATAAACACCTAAGGTTTAGTTGAGAGTTCCAAGAGAAGAAAAAGAGGAGAAGGAAAGAAGAGGATCACAAAGCGTTCATTCAAGAAATTCATGATTTTCATTCACCGCAGAACCTAATTCTTCGAGGTAATGTAGATTTCATAGGTTGGATTTGTAAACCCAACGGCAATCATGATTATTTACGCATTTATATTATTAGAATTTAAGGATTTATGTTGTTTATAAGTTCTTGATAAGTGTTTTTGAAGTTTTAGTAAGTTTTGAATGTAGATTCTAGTTGGGTCAACTTTAAATGACCATATCTCTAAATATTAAATTTATTGCGCATACAAATAAAATTAAAGTTTGATCCCTATACTTTTCAAAGCCACAAATTTTGCCTCAATTAATTGTGAGTAATACGTTATACCAGTTTATCAGTAACCTATATAGTTTCTTTTTGAATTAGCCAGGGAAAATATGACAATAGTTTGTTTTTGGTTCTTTTACCTCAAGAAATAATAAGGAAATTATTGACTTAATAAAAGTCTTAACAACAACAATTTTCATTTTCACACGATGGAAAATCAAAATCCTTGTCATAGAGATTGCCCGAAATTATTTTCCAATAATATTTAAGGGTTCTAACAAATGCTTTTTTCAATCTTACAGATTCCTCAATAATCTTGTTCTTCTAGGTATTTAAGTCTATCCTAGTTTTGGAATAGTTCGTACTCACACCTTACATCTACTTGCTATCAGTTAAAAGAATAATTTAATCCTAACCCCTAAGTTTAATATAGTTTGATATAAGTGATTTTGAGTTCTTGAGTTCATGTTTCTTTTAAAGTTCTATTAATATTATCAAATTGGTATATTGTTATTGGATCCTTCGTTAATAAACCATAACTGTTAAAGTTATGATTCACATGGGGGGGGGGGGGGGGGGGGGAATAGAGTGAAAGAATAGAAGTTCAGAAAGTCTTTGATTTCAATTGTGGAAATGTTTTTTAAGATCAACACAATCAATTTTGAGGCTATGTTTTGTGAGAATGTAAGTAAGGATAAGAAAATCATATATCATGATCTCCATGGAGTTACGTAGACCTTTGGTCGAGTTGTTTCATCATGCCATAATTTAATACTAACTTCATAAGTGAGCATCTTTCAAAGTGGTATCATCAGTTCTAAGCCTTTAAGCTTCATTCTAATCCCTCCCTCTGTAGATTTACTCCTAACATATGAATATTACATATGCCCATTAAGTCCTTTATTTAGTATTTCATGCCCAATTATTTCTGTATAAACCTATGATCGAACTTGAGTCCTTGGTTTAAATAGTTCATGTCCATAATTTCGCATGAACCCTATGAGGTCGGATTAAGTCCTTGATTAATTATGTTCACGCTCATAAATAATTCTTCATGAACCTCTCCGAGTTGAGGGTCATTTTTGTGAGATGAGTAAGTATCATGACCCTTGAGTGTTTGAATTATTAAGTTTCTAAGTATTGAGTCTATTCAATGGTTATTGAAAACCTTTAATTGAGTCATTCATGTTCCTAATGGTAGATATATCTAACACCTTTTTATTACCAATTTCACTAAATTCAGACTCTAAAAACCCCACAAACATGCAAGCAACTAGACACATTTCACAATTCTCCGGACGTCATGGTCCATTCTTACTGTTTCACGGTACACTCCTAATTATGTTTCAATCATCTTAGTTTAGCTTAGAAAAAGTGTTTCACTTATTCATCATGTGAGGCTCTTACCAATTCATTGACTTTTGGGAGTGTTTACACATACACGGAGAATTTGAGGAGAAATTTACTGGAACAACCCGAGATTGTTTTTTTTTTTTTTTTTTTATGTTCCTTTTATTAAAAAAGGTGTGAACTTGCTACGTGTACATTATGGAAAACAACAGCACCCAAACAATGAAATAAAAATTTTGAACACATTTTGGGCAATGGATTTAATAATGATGAAGTGATAAATATGTTCACCAGTCCATTGTTTGTTTGGATATTTGTTATATGTTGAATCACAATAGAGACACTAATGCCATAAGCTCTACCTAAAATGTAATGCTGAAACAGTTTGGAATGAAATATCTTTGATTGCTTATCAATCCTTAGATATATGAATCCTTAGAATCCATAATGTTGTAGCATTTGATGGTCACCCCGTCCTTGCATAAAAAGGTACTTGCTAGTTCAAATATCTAGGTTTCTAATATCATCAAGTCTCCAATAAATGTGATCTTTGTCATTCAAAAAGTGAAGAGGAAATTGGATTCAAAATTGGATTGTGCTAGCGTAATTGGAAGATTGATATATATCACGAAGTTTTCCGATCAAATATATCTTTGCTCTATGATTTAAGTTGGTCAGAAGGATGAGCCCAATAGAACTCATTAGATTGAAATAATTGATAGTTTGGAGTACTTAAAAATACTAAGTATATCCTGCATGATAACAATAATCCAACAATATTGAAAAGGATATATTGATCAAATTGGTATCCAATCCACGAGTGATATGTCTTTAACTCTTGGCAGAGGATATCTTTTGGAAATATTTCAAAAGTGACATGTATTTCTCTATCTCTACAATGATATTGAGGTAGGTTCTCTAGATAAGTCGGTGAATAAGTTGAAGACTCCAATTTTCTTGATAGATATGCTTTCCATGGCCAAAACATCACAACCCTTAAAGGTATTTGACCTAAGACTGAAAACTCGCTTCATATGAGTGAGAATTTTTCATAATCAAGGTTTAAAATTTCTTAAAGTGTTAATGTCACTGTATGTATGACCTTCATTTCTAAAAAAAGAACAAATTGAAATAGTAAATCTTAAATTTTGTAGGGTTAAGCTAAGTATAAGTTTTTGGTGAACTTGAAATGCCCATAATTCCTAAACATGATGATTTAGGTGTCTAACAAGTACCATATGAAATATTTTTTAATTTATCTTTCAGGCCACCAAGTTTCTAAGTTTAAGTTCAGATGAGTGAGATATTGGGACCTTTTTCCAATTAGGTTGTCAGTTAAAAAAGTTAGCCAAAAGATATTATGAGTATTTGGTCTTTTCGTCTACCAATAAATTTAATTCTTTTGAAGTAAGGTTTAAGGATAAGTCGTTTTGAATTAAAATTTTATAATCCTTAACATCCACCTAGAGTGTCAGTTGATGATTTCAGACGAGAAAGAAAGAAAAGACAGAAAGGAGAAAAGGATAAAAGTTTCGTTTTCAAGAATTTTTACATTTCGCCAAAAACATGTTCTTTGAGTATGTACGTCATATGTTGGTTTATTTCCACCCTCACAAACACTATTATTTATTCACGCAATTTCGTTCTTGAAGTGTAAGGATTTAAGTTGTATGATAAGTTCTAATAATGTTCCTTGAAATTTTATTAATTGTGATTTAAGATTTACTTGGTCAACTTAAACTATAAACATGTCATAGAGTATTTGAATTACGTGCGCATAAACCTATCAAATTTAAGGTAATTAAATCTACTTTCCAATGCACATATTTCGCGTCAATTCAACTTCTGAGTAAAATGTTTTTACTAGTTTTGTACCTAATACAGAGTTTGTTATGAATTAACAACGGAAATATTAAAAATAGTTGTTTTTATATTTTCACATTCAAAAACTATAACGAAATTATTTACAAATAAAAGTCTAAAAATATCATATTTTCATGTGTCACAATAAAATATATTCCTTTGTCATAGAGATTTCAAGAACTAATTCAAGAATCTAAAAAAAGATTTTCTTGATTCTTTCCTTCTAGGCTAGGTTTTCAAGACAACTAAGCAAGTTTATCTTCAGATTCTTAAAGATTCCTCAAAGAATCTTGTTCTTCTAGGTATTAGTATAGTCAAGCTTGGACTAGTTGTCTAACGCCCTACATGTAACTTTCAGATTTATAAAGGCATGGAAGGTGGGGAGTAATAGTTCAGAAAGGGTAGGGTAAAGATGGGTAAACTGCTTTTCGTCTCTTCTCACCTCCTCCCTTTGTCGTCCTTTTCCTCCCGTCTCCTTCTTTATCTGTCCTTCATTCTTATTCTTTTCCCCTTTCTCTTCCTCCTTTCTCCCCTTTTCTCTCTTTTTTCTTGAGATGCTTCATATTATAACCATAACTCTTAATTTATAATTCCACATTGAAGATGGTTAAAGTGTAGAGTTCAAGAATGTCTTTGAGTTCAATTGTGAATCCGTTTAGATAAACTATAATTTGAGCTAATTTTAGGATTTGAGTGAAAGCATAAAAAGTGTCACATACATAAGTTCCATGAGGTATGTGACCTTTTCGAGTCAGAAAACGAGTTGTTTCATTCCCATGATTCACATGACTTCCTAAGTTGAGCATCTTTCAAGAAGTGGTATCTTCATGTTCTAGCCTTTCAATGTAATGTTCCTAGTCCCTCTGATATTTACTCCAACAATGTGACATTACATATTACTCATTAATCCTTGTTTTAGTAGTTGCATGTCCCATTAATTCTTCATGACACTATAAGTCCGTAGCTTTTGAGTCCTGAGTTAAGTACTTCATGTCTAAATTCGCATGACCCTATAAGTCAACTCTTGAGTGAGTCCTTGAGTTTGTAGTTGCATGCCCCACAATTTTTCAAGAACCCTCTGAGTTGAGCATTCTTGGATATTAGTAGTATCGTTTGACTTCCTGGTGTCTTAAGAATTGTTTGAGTCAAAGTATTGGGAATTCTATGAATGGTTTATTGGAACCTTGAGTTGAGTCATTTATGTTCATAATACGCACTTGTACATTGTTATTAGAATTCTTCTTACATTGTTTTAAAACATGTTTTAATTACGAGCACTGAGTTGTGAAGAGTAAAGTCTGCAGTTCATTTCTTCAAACTATCTGGAGACTAATATTCCAAAGTGGTTTTAAATGTTTTATAACATTTAATACGCACAGAAATTTGAGATTTCCAAGAGCCTTCCAGCTAGTTTCAGAAAGAGTAATAGCTTTATAAATAAACAAGGGGAACCTGAGATTTTCAAGTAGCCTTGAAGCTAAGTTTCCTAGCACTCATCTCAATCACAGAAGAAGTCTTTTTTCTAAAAGAAACATAAGTTTAGTACTATTTGGGGAGAACGACCGAATGGAGCGAGCATAGTCAATAACTCACAATCTCCATAAAATCTATGTTACCACTAGGTTAAAAGGGTCAATACTTCTTAATAAACAAATTTCACACATAGACTAGTAATCAGTAAAGTAAGTAGGTCCTATACTCATGGGAAGATATAGACGGTCCTTGGAAGCACAAGGTGAAGTTGTTTATCACATTATAGCTCTTAAGTGATGCTTGTCGGTTAGAGAATCACCACATAAATTATATTACTTTATATATAAGTAAATTTGAGTTTATTATTGCATTTTCATTAACAAACTAGTGTTATATGTTGTATAAAGATTTCTATATAGTGCATGTGTTTCTTGCTTTATTATTGAGGTTGAGTACCTAGCTCGAACATCATTCTATGAAGTTAAGTATATAATCTTGGATTTGAGTAATCTAAACTCTGAGTTGAGTATCTTACTTTTGAGTACTTTAGAGTTGAGAAATTTTGATTAGTTTTTTGGTATCCTTGAGTATTCCGTTCAGTGCTAAGTTTGAAAAGATATAAGTATTTCCAATTTTATCATTCAAGGCTTGGATGTATTCTTTAGAATTCCCCTTACAGTCCTCTTACATTACACGTACTGAGCCTTTGGCCTGCATATTTTGATGATGCAGACACAAGTATTCAGATCATCACAAGCTTCTCTTATACATCCGGGAGATCGAGCTATCTAGGTGAGTCTCCTTACTTTCGGAGGATAGCAATTTACTTTTTAGTTTAGTCAGATATCGTGGGTCTTGGTCCCACTTCCAATCATTGAGTTAGAGGCTTCATAGAATCGGTCCTTATAGTTGAGGGTCTTCTAATATTATTCTTTTTCTTATTAGATTTTTCAAAGCATTAAGTTGTCTATTATATGACGAGTTGAATACACTATTTTAATTCAAAGATTTTCATTTGACCTAAATTTATATTTAGTCTCATGAATCTTTCAGTTTTTAAAGATTTAGTATCCCCCCTTTTTTTAAATTAGTTTCGCTTTTGTAAACCAGATGAGGGTTCTCTTGGGGGCCAACAACGGCGTGAGGCGGCCATTCCTGGTGTTATTTTCGGTCGTGACACAAACCATCGGCATTGTATGCAATACACTTCGATATTTAACTATGCAATAGGTGGGCATGAGCATAATGTACAACGGAAAGTCTTTTCATATAGGACATAGACATGATACCATTACAAACCTACTCTCTGTGGAAATTATCATAAATTTACTATGTAAAGTCACGAGGAATAAGTGTCGGATCCCCTAAAAAAAAGTCAACTAGAGAGAAAGGTTTGAATATGGTTACAGTGGTTGTCCATGTCTACACCAAGATCATCGGTTCAAAGATATCTCATCTGCTGATTGAACGACTACAATCCGACCTATGGCACTACAAAAAAAGTACAAGGGGAACCCTACTTATCCAATGCAATTACTTCTTTCCTTGTAAAGTACACCGATTGTTTTCGTTTTCTTTGTATTTTGTCCATTCCCCGCATCCACGCACTGGATTGTTTTGGGGTTTTAAATGTGTGCATGGAATGTAAGAGTTGCGACCTTTATGAAGAATGCTACTTTTATTAAAGGTTGCGACTTTTCTGGAAAGTTGTAACTTTGTGTGTTGTTCCTTTTTACGAAAGGTTTGTATCTTCTTTCCTTAATGTTGTTCTGTTCCCAATGTTCTGTGACCTTTTCGGTAAGGCTCAATCGAACCTATTCACCCTACCCTTGTATTTTCTTAAATTGAGGGATTGTCCTCTCTTTTTAAGAACCGATTTTGAACTCTACCACTACAATTTCTAGTAATTCTAAGTGTAACTTGAACTGTATTGGTGGCTTGCTGACAACCAGCGTTGAAGGTATCAACACTTAATTATTGAGATCAATTCTATCCGAAGACTACCGAATCAACGTCGGAATACTATAAGAAAATAATTTCCTTACGGGGCCAACTGTGCCTTCGTGGACTTGATTTTTTTGGTTTTTCAGATTGGTAGTATGTGTACAATTTTTATTTGTGAATTAAGATTTGTTCTTTGTTCTTCACTCCTTTATTAAACCTCGTACTACTTCCTGTTCTGCAAAGTTTTTGTTTTGGAATCAGTAAATTTCTTTACACAGATTGACAACAGTTCTTCTTTAAGAAAATATTGCAAATATTTTTTAAATATATTTCTGATATAGTTTTCTCCACTAGTTTTAATTTTCTAGTTTTGGAAAATTTCTTAAAACTTGTTGTATTTTTTAACCACTTCCTTCAAAGTTTTGTTATAAGACCTTAGTACTACATGATGAACAACACAATGGATTGTAAGATGCACTCTTTGGAATAGCAAACACGAAATTCAATACTGGTGGAAAACAGTTGTGTATAGAACAACCTAATTAAAGTGACAATGTTTGGGGTCTTTCACTGGGTTTGATAGACCCAAACTTCTTTTTAGTGGTCCACCATATTTCTTCTACTGAAATTTATTTAAGATTGCTTGATCACTTGTGTAGTTTTTCCTACTTTAAATTGCTATCTACAGTTGTTAACGTTTATGTGTTAATTTTTTGTTTCCTTTTTAGATCCTGTATATCTAACAATATGCCTCTCTTCTTAGTTTACTTGATTAAATGCCCTGATTTTTCTTCTCTGCAGGACTAAAGAAGTTTCAACTCAAAAATATCATACAACAGAGTTCTATCTCTATTACTGTTTTGATTTACTTTACTAACCTAATATAAAGAAAAATGTATTGTTTGTACTAGTGGATGAAACTTTCCATATTTCTTTTAGTAATGTTTTAATTGATTGGTTTAAATCTTTGATCACTATCATTGTGATCGAAACTTTTTATATAATAATTGTAATGTATTATTTTTGGGATGCGGACACATTAACGAAAACGGAAGTAATCGTCGTGTCCTTAAGACTGAGAGTTGAAGGTTCTATCCTTACCTACTTTTTCATAGTGCCTCCCTGGTTGGTCTGTGACTATTGCCAAAAGAAATATCTACTCACAAACGACCAATGAATATTTTACCAATGTATAAAGAAAATACTCGCTTCAATTTCACTTTTAGTGTCTTCACTATTTCAAAATAGAATTTTCATTTTGCAGGTTTTTTCAACATATAAGAAAATATAATTTTTTTAATGTAAATTATTAATATTAATTAATATTTCGAGATCCTTAAATTGTATTAAGAGAAAAATTAATATAGACCTTTAAATTGAGCGTGTTTGTTCAAGTGAGGGAAGTCAAAATTATCTTTTAATTTAATGAATCAATACAAGAAGTCATCATAAATGGAGTCCCTACATATTGCACCTGACCTGAACAACTATCATAACTGACTGTTTTTTTTCTTTGCAACTCTGAATATTTCACCGTGACATGACAATGTTCACAGCGGAATAATGTGGTATACTACGAGAGATTATATTTCTAAGGATAGTTTTTGAATTTGAATTAAGTATGACAAAACTTCCATGACCCGTTTTTCGTCAAATAAGATCCCTAATGCTGGTGTGATTGAAAGTTCTTTGAATTCCAGAGTATGAATCCCATATAGAAAACAAAACAAAAGCATTCCAAATTACAGTTGCTTCTCAATATCATTTTGTAAGATCGCTGACAAAAACAGAGATGGCTATGCAACAACAGCCAACCGTCAACAAATTGATGAGGGATTTCCGTGGAATTCTTCTTCTTCTTTTTCTCCTATACTTAACAGTTTGTGCATCCAAAGTTTCTTATAAATTATACTATCTCACATGATTGCCTTGTCTGTATGCACATTTTATCTCTTTTTTTTCTTTGATCTATGTTTAAAATCACCACGGTGTTTGTGAACCCAAATTTTGAACGGAGATATATGTTTAAAAAAACAATAATAAATTAGTGACAAATTTAAAGCTATAGTTGTTGTACGGTAAAGGAATGCATTGACAAATTAAGTTACTTAAGGTGAAATGCCTTCACTAATAGGATGAATGATCAAGTTTATGTTTATTAATTGTTCATAAATGTTTTCATTATTCATGATTCCATTATTTTCATTTCAAATATATAGATTGCCGAGATCTTGGTGAACTGGACAATGAATTTGTATCTATGTTATAATTGTAGTCTTGCTTGTACTCTTGAAAAATATTGATGAGTGTTTGTCGGATACTTCAAAAGTAGTGCATTTTGAAAAATCTGACATGCTTGGGGCAATGATTTTGGAGACTTCAAGCAACATAGATTTAAGTTGTCCTAATTAGATTACTGTGTGCATTTTTTTTGTACTTATGGAAAAACAGAGAATACATTATCTGAGTGTTTTGCAGGATTTTCTTAGGGTTAATTCACACTATATTTTACCGTCTTCGATTTTGAGAAATATATGACTGGGTCCAGATTTACTTTGCACGTCTGCAGAGGATTCTGAAAGACTTTTCCAGAGATGTTTGCAAAACATTTAAAAACCCTGTGGTATCTTGGCGTTCCCAGTGACAAGTCTGGGAGGTTGAGTGCAAAATTTTGAAGGTCAAGGATGGGGGGACGATATCTATAATTATATTCATAAGTTGTGGGCACTTTTTATGTTTGGATCATGCTCATTCCCCATTTTGATGTCACTACACTTGTTTGAGTGGCAGCAGAAATCGATTATCCATATAGTATATATACGCACCGTCCAACGTCATGAACACACCACATAGGAAAAAGTGACCTGTCCAAGTCGAATTACTCTGTAGAAGTCACGAAGAGGATATTCCCAAGAAACAGACAATTGAATGAAACTGATCCTGAGAGGTTGATATTTCCCGTAGAAATCTAGGCGTGATCAGTCCCTCAAAGAAAAGAGAGTAAGAGAGGATGTAGTCTTCACCTTCTTTCACAAGAAAGAGCCAAAGGGAGGATCTTCTTGGCTATGACCTGAATTCAATGTCCCTTTTGTTACAATATAATCATACTATCAGTTTCGTGTCTAATGTACTAACATTACAAACCTACTACACAATCAGTCACTTATTAGATCACAAGTCTTTTAAGTACTTTATTACTAGTAAAGTGTTTTAATATCGAATGGCAGGAAGAAACTTTACATTGTTTTTTGTATATAACTTAAATTTCATTTGTATTGATACAATGATCTTAATTTTTATATTTGCAGAAACCATGAAGATTTCAGGAATTCACCCAACAATATATAGTGGTTCACGATCAAAACAAGACGTAATGGACAAAAGAGACACTATGCAATCCGAAAGCAAAAACATTTAAATCTAAGAAACCCCGTTCAGTATATCTTTTAATGAAACCACGAATGTCTCTAACTTCAATCAGTAATGGAATCTACAAAGCTACAATCTTTGACTTTGTAGTGCTCTATTATTTTCTTTATTCATTTTGCATTATGTCAAATAATTTACTAGCCCTATCTTTGGTAATATAGTTGAAAATTTACTATGAAGTATTTCCTTGAGAACAATGGCAATCGTTTTACTCGTGTTTCCAGAAGTAGATCTTGGTCTTTCAAATACACTTTGGACTATGGAATTCTAAACTTACCTCTGGACGATTAGGTCTTTGTAGTGTCATCATATTTCATGCAGCTAGAGCACCCAAATGCAACAATTAGTTGAAGAATTTCTAGAGGTTCTGATAGTAAAAGCAAGGTTTGTGAAAATATAATTATTTCCTGTTCTCAAACCAAAGTAGTCACACTATGGACCAAAGCACTCAAAAGGTTCATATGATCACAACTAAAAAGTAAAGGTGATAGATAAGTTTGAACTCTCTATAGAATGCATAGTCTGGAGTAGCAGCTTTAGTTTGTAACGAGTATCTTCTGATAATTTCCATTAAGGTTTATATGGCTTGAATTTTAAAGAAGAAACATGGTGAAGGCACAAAGATTCATAAGTATGCTATGATTTTGGGGCTTGCCGTATGACGTGGAAGCAAAAGAAGAAGATTCATGTGGGATGCAGAGGGATGATGTTGTGGAAACTCAAAAGAAGATTTAGCTTTCCCCTTCTTTTCACAAGAAATTTCCAAAGTAAGAAAACGAGGAATACATTGATATTTACATTGTTGGAATGTATATGCCCACCAGTGATCTTGGGGGACCAGGTCCCCCCCGACTCAGTAAGAAAAGCGACTAAAAACATGTACAGAAACAAAAACAATTTGACGTAAGAACGCACAAGATTTTACGTAGAAAACCTCCTTGCTCAAGGGAGTAAAATCACGGACCTGTAACACATGACTTTTTGAACTGTTTTTCAGCTATTTTTCTTAAGGTAAAAGTAAAAAACCATTTTACAAACCACACATATATTAAGCGCCTAATCTCTAAAACTAAGGTATACAATACAACTTCTTATATATCCTAGCCTAGCATATACATAATGTCACTATACTAACCTAAGTGATTAATATAAACTTTTTACAGTAAGACACAAGGTTACTCTACTTATGCTCGTAATAAATATTCACACCAGTTTTGAAACGTTTCTAACATAACTTGAATAATCCAACAAGATAAGAATAAATACGAACAATCAAAACCAACAACAAGTACACTAAACCTTACAACAAACCCCCCGCCCCCTTTTTTTTATTTTTATTAGTTCCCTTGATATATGTGTTCTGTCTTGAGTTCTTCCTTAGATGTATTGTCCTTTTTACGCTTGTGATAATTCAATAATTGCCCAAACTTGAGTTGCGTTTTTAGAGAAAGACTATTAATCAACACAACTCCTTTGGGACCCGCCCATCTGGCTAAAGCGTTGTTCAGAAAAGTGTGCACCTACCACATAAGAGGTGGGCAGACTTTCCTGACATTTCTTTGTCGCTTTTCACAATACGCAGTCTTGAAGTATCGGTACTTTGCAAACTTTCTTATACTTCATAAGAAAGAGAACGTGCTAGATCTCTCTCTTTTGAATATATTAATTCCCTTGTTTTTTTGTCCATGTTGACTAAGTCACATAAAGAGTTATTACAGTTGGACGAACAACTTGTCCATTCTATTGAAATATAGTCCGTTGACGCCTTACCACCTCCTAAACGACAACTTTACACTTGTACCCTATATATATGGAAGAGAGAACCCGCCAGCGATCGGGTTCCTTCATTTGTGATACATTGACAAAAAGTCTCGTCAGCTCTTTATTTAATATTCATACACTGCATTTCTCCCTACCACCACCCTGACCTGACAACACTTGACAGTTGTAACCACTTGAATTGGCTGAGAGGCACTTTGCAAGGGACCAAGTCCCTGCATTTGTGATGACATCAGAACACACCTAGAATTAGATAACTTACATGATAACTTAGTTGTAATATATTGATATTGGGCTTTTTTATTTGAAGAGAGCGGATGAATTTGGGGGATGCACAAGCAACTCAAGACTGTTTTATAATAAAACAAGAAAGTAATGAATAAACAAGCACGATAGAAATTACGAACTAAACTTTAAATCTAGACTCATCATTATATCTGTTAATAAAAACATCGTATGGGGTATCCATACCTATACGATATTGGTACGCTCTGGCTATAAACTCTTGTATACTTTCTTTCCAAAATCTTTACTAGTTCATGTGGAGGCATGTTGTAATACTCATTTAACTGTGTCCGTCTCTTTTGGCAGAAAATATATTCAGAATTCGCTGAGGACGTATTTTCTTAAGTGCGATGAAATTTAACATCCTTTGTATTCCAGCAGTGGATCTAGGTCATTCAAATGCACTATCAGGCATGAACTGGCTAAATTTTTCTGGTTGGAAGGCAGTCTTCTAGCAAATTAAGTGGAAAGATGTGATTTTGTTGAATTGAGGTGATTAAGGGCGCTCAGCTCTGTGGTAACTGTCTACAATTCATAGCAACTGGAGCAACGATAAGTCGCGATAATGCCAGGATAAACTTATCGTAAAATGAAGGTTTATCGAAGGTGATAATTCTGTTCCATTTTGTTCACTCAACCAAGTAGTCCTAACCAAGAACTTAAGACACCAGACATAAGATTCTATGGTCTCAACTAAAAATTAAAGGTGATAAAGTTAAATTTTCTTTATAAAATATTCTCGAGTATACACTTTTATTTGAAATAGTAATTTCTTGATCATTTTAAAAGTTTATTGGATTTGAACTTTTTTTAAGGAAAACATGTGAGGAATTAAGATTGAGCATTGCTGCTAAGATTTTAGGCCATTGGTGGTAGGGACAATGGCACACAGAAAGAAACACAAAAATACTACAACAAATATGAATAATAGTTAAAATTATTAGATACGACACCCAAATTGTCACTAAATTATCCCTTTAAGGGATAAAATTATTTTTTGTTGCTTAAAATATGAGACACATACTTTTAGTAACGAAAAATAAAAATTTTAAGCGAATCTTGTCCCTAAAGTTCTCACCAAAAAGTAAGTGGTGTCATTTTGTTCAGTAGTGTTAGTTCCGATTTAAAAGTTTATAGGCCCACATTATTTCGTCACTCATAGTGTATGGTAATTCATTACAAACTACGACATCAATTTCGTCCTAATTATTCATTTTTAGTACAAATTACTTTTCCGTGCTTAAATATATGGAGACATATACTTTTAGGTGACGAATCATAAAAATCTGTAGCAAATTTTTGGTCACTGCAGAGTTTCCCATCAAAAAGTGGATTAGCATCATTTAATTGTACTGTTAGTCTCGAACTTAAAGTTTTGTGACAGGACACATTATTTCGTCACTAATAATGTAATCTAATTAAGACAAAAACATTTTTTCCTTATAATTTTTTTGCCCAAAACAAACTTATCTAAAAAAATATTTGTTACAATTATCGATAATTTAGGCCGGAGTTTAAATATTATAATTTCGTTATGAAATTTAGATCTAATGATATATAAAATTTATTTCTTCACTAATACTATAAAAATTTTGTGACAATATTGTTTGTCCTCTAATGAATATGATTATTTAAAGTGAAAACAATAAACTGTCACAACATATTTAAAGGTGTTAAATAGCAACGGCTTAGAATTCTGTAGTGGAATATTCATTATTTCCTGCAAAATTTTCAAAGCTAAATTCAATTTTTTGTGCTACAATTGTTCATATTCTAAGGGACAACTTCAAAAAGAATAATACATATGCTTCATAAGAAATAGACTTAGTCCATTCGTTCATTGGCAAGTGAAATGATTAAAACAAACGAATTCTGTCGATTTTTGTAGAAAATGACAAGTTCAATACTTCAATTTTTTAAATTACGCAATTATAAAATGCATTGCTTGTAAAATCAATCCATGTTAATAAGTATTGTGGTGGGGCCCGATTCTACGAAGGTGACTAATATTTTGTTCATTTAACACTTTGTTTTTGATAACTTTCAGATTATAATCACATAAAAAATATAATTTCTCAGTCATTTTCTAAGTTTTTGTGTGTTTCTATTGTTTTTGAGATTTGGTAAAAAACCACATAGACTAAGTTGATCTATTTGTTTTAGTCTCAAATATGTACATATTAATGTAATTTCCACATGCGTACGTAAGTAACTATACAGAGAACACATCTACTTACAAACTAGACTTACAAGTGTATACATTTCAATGAATTTCTATTAGCTTTTCCCAATCAATATGAGACTGGAAATAAACTAAAAAAAATGAAAGCACAATAAGAACCTAACTAGATTTCAAAATATATTATGATGAAGTACTATAGTATGGGCATCGATTATTCCTTTTTTACTAAAATTACAAGTTAATTGTTAAATAACTTTAATAATGGTACAGAATTTTTAAAAATTTTACAAAAATAAAAAATAAAATGAAAAAATTGTACTGAATATATCTAAAGATTTGTAAAAATACATATTTTAGTTAAAAGTCTGTGGAGGGGGGACGGTAGCTTTGAATGAATTGAATGCATAAATCTCATGCGTTTGTGAATGATAAAATAATCATATAATATATTTGTTTCGACAAAAGTTAAATTTTGAAAGAAGTGAAAGAGTAACAATAAACAAATGAAGACAAGAGAGCTATATAATGGTAAACACTCTTCACTTCCAACATTAAGGATGTGAGTTTGATTCCGCAAGATAACCTAATATGCAGACCTAGCAAGGGTTGAAACAATTGAGATAGGAGATATATATATCACACCGAAAATAAATCAGTTATATAATGAATATTTTATTCCTAATCATTAAAACCAAATAATAATTTTGTTGTTTTATAAAATATATATGAGTGACTAATTAGATTTGTTCACTAATGAAATTCATATTCACTAACGTTAGAGACAATTGAGTTCTCACTAATTGAAAGCAAATATTAGCACGATATAAATTTTTCAATAGTAATAACCTTTGTAGTGACAAATCAATACTATTCAACTAACAAAAAATACCCTATGTTACAAAAAATAATTTTCCAAATGTTTTTAGCATTTGCGGGGCGATTTTTTTTGTAGATATATAATATTTTAGCGACAACACTCATTCCGTGTTTTGTGATACTTGCGAAACACATAATGACGATTACTGACAAATTATTTTTTTGTCACACAATATTTTTTAGTAACAAAATATGTTTATAAATGACGAAATTATTTGTCCCGGAAATCAAATTTGTTTGAAGTGAAAGGAGGCAGTGAATGATGTTTCGATTGACGTGCACAGCCAAAAATCAGGTGAAAAGTCACGAGAGGATGTAGCTTCACCGTCTTTCTCAAGAAATCTCAAAAGTATGTTTACTCTTGATTACACACTAAAAAAAACGCGTATTGGCCACGCATGAAACCGTGACTAAATGGGACTCAAACTGTGGCTAACTGCACTTTGCCACGGTCGTTTAGCCACGGTCCCAAGCGTGCCCTAACGGGCGTCGCGAGCAAGTTAGCCACGATTTTGGCATCCGTGGTAACAGTTACTTAACCACAGTTTTATTAATCATTGCTACAGTTATTGCATGGTTAAACAAGGCATAGTCAATATGAGGGATTATACATTAGCCACCGTTGAACCGTGGCAAACATAATATATTTTTTTTAAAAAAATACAATTGGTTCCTAGCATTATGCTGGTACCAAAACATTAATAAACAAGCATTACTAATAATCATCATATACAAATAATATGGATCAAGATGAAAATGGACTTATCTGCAAGAATTAAAGATACCATTGGCCATCTGAATTTTTTAGTCACCACCATGATATAAGATATCTCCAAGGTCTTCTTTCATTTCCCTTGAGAAACAAGTTTCCTGAGTTTTCAGAAGAAACCATGAAACATTAGACCTCACAGATAAATGCACCCCCACGAGAACACAATTATATTCCTAATTTATGCACCTGACTAGATAACCCAATTTCACAGGTGTTTTGATCCAAATGAACTCTCATTGGCTGAATAAAGATGCTTCATTGTAATAGCCCCACAGGGTACCATGGGATTTATATATGTTGAAGGCCCTACCTTGTTGAAAATTCACAGCAGAGTGTGTATACATTACACATTGAATAACGCTAGTCATCATTCCGTAAGCTACTATGTATGTAACGACCAAACATATGTCGAACTAACTTTAAATTTCAATTTCAAACAGAACCTCAACAAATCAGCTGAGAAATTGGATGACAACCGTTTTTGATACATGTCCAGATGCCAATATCAGAAATACTAGAATAAAATATACCCTATCAAACAAGGAGACGAGTAGCATACCTAATTTAAAGTGCTGATATAAGCAACATTCAGCAAAGTGACATCATTTTCCCCCATTTCGATCAATTCAACCATAACAAGAAAAATATAGAATAATATGAGGAAGAGGTCCTTAGTGTGTCATTTTTCTTTTTCATCTAGTTAATGGAGAGTAATTAAAAACAATTTAAGTGCAATAAATAAACTAATAGCAAATTTTAAAGAAATAAAGCAGATTCGTATAACAAAAAACAGAACTCTATAATACCTTGATGCAAAAAGGCAATATTGGAAGTTGGTGACCCCGAATCAAGCAAAATAGAACCCACCAAAGACGTCTTATGTGGATGCAAAAACAGTCATCTATCACTTGTAGTTCATAAAATCACATAACAATCTAAAAATCAAACCATATCAGAAGTACAAACGATGAGGCTTTTTGGGGCTTTAAATGTGAAACATTTAAAATGGAGTGTCATTAGGGGTAGAATAGAAGTCTCTGAATTAATACATACTAAACACAAAGAAATAGCATTTCTTTTATAGGCGAACTAAAAAATAAAGTAAGCCACATAAATTGATGGTTTTGGAATAATGGACACAACTCACTAGCCTAAAATGGTAGTATTAGAATTCAATCCCCAAATAAATAACTTGATCTTCTCCTCCTCTGTAGTCACAAATTGCGTAGCATATCTAGACAAACTATGGAACTTGGCCTCGTCAGCTGCCACAAACATACCACCTTGCTCTAAGTCCATGAAATCATATTTCTCAAATTTCTAGTAACATATTTTTTTCCAATAATAGAGCATGAAACTGGGTAAAAGTGAGCGGAGGTAAGTAGAAGATGTGCACTCTATATGAGCTATCCTCCATTGCTTAGCTTCACCTTGATGTTGGAAGGACACGAATTCAATCCTATGTTGTTGAAGAATAAGATAAACTCATAAGCATCTTTAATTTCAGAGCCCAAAAATACCGGGATCTTAAGCTTCAAGAACTTAGTCAACATAGCATTCTCATTATCGGTCATAACGCGACCCAACAAAGCACGAAAGAAAGCATCAGAACCTACATTTTCCACCTTTCTTGGGTATTGTTCTAGCAACTGGAGAATTATCTTGAACTTTAGTATGTGGAAGCACTCGAGGACCAACCAACCCTTTTAAGAACACCATAATCTGTTAAGCTAACACCGGATCGATGGGGGAACATTCATAGTCTGTACCCACACCTCTTCCTTTTGTCAATGCTCCTAAACATCTCCAACCTCAAGATCCTCTTTTATCTCCTCATTATGGACTGCCAGGTTCTCATTTATAAAAGCATTGTTAACCGGTACCCCAATCCCAACAGGCAGTACTCTTCCACAACCTATATCCCTAAATTTTCCTCTACCCTTGCCTCGACTACAACCTCTCGCTGCAATTCCTCACCTGGAGCATTGACAGGAGTTGTAGGACGAAAATTGTTGAACCCTGTAATAACCATCTGCGAATGGAAAAGAAAAGGAGATGAGATACAAATTTGTATCACCTAGATAGCAATTCGATTTATTTTATAGAATGAAAGGAGACGAGAGCAAAAATGTAGAGATTTTCCAAAGTCCTATAGACTCTCGAAAAAAGTAAAAACGCCCTCGTACCATTTCACGAGACTCAATTAGACTCGCGCTCAATTGACTCGTTTTCAACATTTTAAATCCACGAACCTAGGCTCTTTACCACCTTTGTCATACCTAGACCGTCATGATTCGACACCTTCACTAAACCATCCGTGGGAGACCACTACTACAACCAAAACAATAAATTAAAACCAAAACTAAGACAATTTTTACGGAAGCAAGTTTAATTAACTAAATACAAATGCCGATTTAAATGCTAGGATTAACTCTCTACCCACTAGTGTAACATACACAAGTAAAAACATATTTAATAACATGCTTATAGATCAATAGATCAAGATATACACATTATCAACACGAAGAATTAACAACACATTTAACAGTATTGGTCCTCTCACGAAACCCCAAAAAAAAATAGTTAGGCACATGCAGGAACGTGACAATCCGATCTAATAATTGTACCCGAACGTAGGCAATCCGATCAAATATTATGCAAAACATTGAAATCAGTCCAAAGATTGCCGTAACGTGCCATGCGATCCAATGTTGGCCAAAATCTGACAATCTAATCTAAGTTAGTTATTCCGGAATGTGGCAGCTGATGCCAAACACACACCACATTATCACAATAAAAGTATATCATCAAGATCATAATTTTATCATGATTCCATAGCAAAATCATTCATCTATATAATTTTCAATAAATCATGATCGCAACATTGGCAAAATTCATACCATATAAGTATCATAATTAACCACGAACATGCACAACATCACCGGATATTGATCACATATCACTACATCAAAACAAGCTTGAAAATCCTAAAAAACTTGATCCTTTCCTTTCGGATTCGTTGCGCTTGTTCCTTTTGTCTACAAACATTCACAATAACACGAAAATCAACAAACATGTATTCCTAATTCCGAATTATAACCATTCTATGAGCCCTAGATCAACCCATGATCCCAACTAAACCAATTTTAGATTGTCTCCCTAAATTCCATATATAAATCCTTCCCCTCATTATTAACACATTTCTATTATATTCTCTACGTATGAAAAATGATTCGGGGAGTTGAAAAGCTTACCTATACCATCAAGAATGTGAAAAAGTGTAGAAATCACATGGGGTCGTTACTTACCTCTAAAAGTGAAAAAGTTCCAAAGAAGGTCATTAGGGTTTTATTACGTATTGAGTCATCTCTGGCCACCCACAAAGGCCCTCACATCCGCTATAGCGATCAGTGCCAGAGCGTTTCAAGTTCCACATATCGTTACTTTGAACGAATGACCTCTTCAATTGTTAGCAATCTTCAATTTTTGTTCTGTCGCATCCACCACAACACCCAATCCCGCTGTAGCAGCCCTTCCAGAGCGGAAAAAAGTTCCTGCAACGCGGCAGCACAAACTAAATCAGAGAGCTTTTTAAAATAAAGCAATTGTTAAAATCCTTGTTTACAACAACCTCTAATCACAACGCTCAGAAAAATGCCTATACGCTAATGTTCGATTTCCAGATATCTAGAAACTCAAATTGAATTACGTTAAGTACGTTGTATGGGTTCTTTTAACGAGTTTGTCTAACTATTAATGCGTAAAATCATAAATGGGTCCCCAAAATTGCCGTCATACATGTAAAGCGGAGATTTTTGTAAAAATATGATAAAGTGTTTTTCAAAAAATATCTTTTGAACCTAATAACCTTAATAACGGGTTGTAAGCTAAATGATTGACCCATTAGTTAATATAACTCGAACCCCTACGCAGTCTATATAAATTTCATTACAAGAGTTTTTGAAAAATACTCTAAATCGTTTATTGAATGGTGATAGATAGTTATTTGGAGGTTACATTTTTTTTGCTCGAGGCTGTTTGATAAAAAAATTGTGTTTCTTTTTCTGATTTTATTATCTTGTAAGTTTTGTGAGTTTTTAAATAGTCTTTACCAGATTGTTTTTCTTTTAATTTAAAATTTTATCATTTGTTTTGTGGGGATTATTAGTTTTTTTGATATTAGTGTTTTAAAAAATCATTTGCCATTTCGAGTTAATTGATCTACTCCATTTTTTTTTGTTATCGGGTTCCTTCCATTAGAATTTTAATTTTACCTATTATGTGATCCATTCTTTATAAATTAACTTATTATATCTCTGTTTTTTATTGCAGTTTATCTATTTATTTATTATTAACTTTCTTGTATGATCATTGGTTTTAATATGGTTCAACATTCTTTTCTCTTGTTACTTTTTATTTTTACTTCATTATCTGCACGAAATTTTATATTTTTGTTAGTGAGTTCTTTTCTTGAAATTTATTAATTTATGTTAATATTTTTAATATTTTGCGAGAAATGCATAACGAGTAAGATATTAAGAGAAAAATGGGATGTTTGTCAAGGAGCATATGGATTTATGTATTGACCCCTTACAGAAAATCAAGAATATTTATTATTCACTAAAATATTTTTAATTGTTGTTAAAGGGACTTGTATATATTTTTAAGCTTCCACCCAAGTAATATTATTGGAAAAGCATAAAACATCATATCATAAAGTGGAAAGGATAAAGTATATACTTTTTTTTTATCTTTTTTTACAGTGGATGATTTACTATCTTGGGGGTCAAATAATATTTTCTTTACTACAGTTTTATCCCAAAAAAATTAAATATTTTTAAATCATGCGCTATATTGACTTGCAATATTTTTTTGTGTAATTTTTTCAGATTGTATTTTTATCATTAAAAATTTGAACCATTGGTACCTAGGTAATTAAAACAATAATGTGGTAAGAAGCAAACAGAACCGAGTCCAATTCCCTAAATGGTTCACCAAGTTAAGAATTGTCTGAAAATCTCATTTATGTTTCATTTATGACGATATATTACTCAACTATCACTATTTTTTTTGCCCTCCAAATATAATTACACTTCAAATCATCACCTCTATCTCTCAACACACTAGTTGACCTTATATGGTTCCCATTAAAGTTTTTTTAAAAAATCTAGACTTATTTCATTCATTGAAACCATTTACCTAGAATGATGATCATATTATTATTAAAACTTATTAGTTTATTAAGAGAAATTTTCATACTTAAATCTTTTATCAATTAAGTTTTTTATTTTTATGTTATGATGAAAACATTTAAAACCGTCTATAATTGTATCAATTTTGCATAATTATAAACACATACATCATAAAATATTGATATACAAAGCACTCATTGAACGCTAGTTTACATCAACTATCATAAATTGTTAACAAAACATAATTTTCAGGTCAATTAACTTATTACAAATAATATTAATCGTTATATTTTGCAATTCATTCTTGCCGATTTTTTTTTTTTTTGAAAAAAAAGAAGAAAGTGCATCCAGATTAATATTTTATCCATTAGAATATCAAATACCTTAGTGGAAAGTCTCCTTAAATTCTAGTTCCCTTTCATTAAATCAATCATCATTTTATTAAAAAATAATAGTCCTATTTATTCAATGAACGTATGTCCTACAAAATAAATATATAAATTCATGAGAATTTATGAAGATTATAAAAAATCATTAAAAGTCTAGTAACTTTATATATTGTCCACCAAACAAAATTCAATAAATATCTCTGTATGCACTTACTACCTAATAATTTTAAAATTTCTAACTAAATTATTTGAAAATTTTTTGCAAATTTTTTGTATATAAGTATTTAGATAAATTGGTAAGTTTTATAAAAAGAATTGCTAAGAGGAAAAATTCTTATTTAAACGGTTTTTTCATTTTTTATTTTTATTGTTTTTCTTTTATTCTATATTACTTTTCATACAATTAAACATCAATAATAACATATATAATTAATTGAATTTCCCCTAATTTTATTCAATATATCATATTATATGAGACTAATATACTGATATATAATATTAAAAATTTTAGTTTCTATAAATCTTAATTCACTACACTTTCTTTTTAGAAAAGCTATTGTAATATAATATGGATTTCAAAGCACCCCAATAATTTTTTGTTAATATTTAATCCTACCTTTACCTATTTTGATTCATTACAATTTATGATTAATTTGAATTAAATGAGCGCTCATGAGTGAATTTGTTTATCATAGTTTTTTAATGTATTATTTATAAGTATTCAAGTTTAATGAGATTATAGTACATTTTAAAACGTATTCTGCATAGCTAAAAAATAAAAAGTTTAATTAAGGGTAACGGATTTTTAAGTATGAAATTTATTTTAATAAACTAATAAAAAATTAAAATAATATGATCATTATTTTAGTTACATAGTTTATGAATTAAATTAGTCTTCTTATTAAAAAAGACTTTATGACATGTCATCCCAACTACGGAGATTAATGCTTTTTGAAGTGTCAGTATATTTTGAGGAAAACAGTGATAATTGGTGATATTTTGGTACCTAAATTGAAGCATAACTTTATTTCAAGGCAAATTCTCTTAACGTTTGAGTGCCATTTATTGAATTGGACTCACAGAAACCAACTAAGTTTATATGGCTTTACAAGAGCACTTATGTCACTACAACGGTAGAGATGGACTATCAATTTTATGTTTAATGATTCGAAATTCTAACAGAAAACAAATTAGTTTATTTAAGTTATAGATACAATATTTATACCTCCATACTATTTTATGTGAAGTGTTTCCCTTTTTGGTGTCTGCAACAATATTTTAAAAAAAACCTGTTGATTCATTAGCTATGTTTATTGTGGGAGTAACTTTCGTGTAGTCTTTTAATTTGTACGACATTTCATTTTTATTATAAATCTAAAGAATTAATACCAAATTGATAGTTTTCAGGCCTGTAATTTCAAATATTATAAGTAAAGTTTTTTAAATACACAAGTAGACAAATGTGAATCCTAAACTATGTTGACCAATAGGATATATATTATATATATATATATATATATATATAGTCTAAGGAACTGAATAACAGGTCCTTATAATGATAACTCAATGCTGTGCACCAAATATAGGGATCAGAGACCTATTCTCAAGTAAAAGAGGAGAATTAATTGATCTTCACTAATAGAAAATTCAATAGTAAGCGAATTCTGAGAGGTTGATCATAAGGAAACTCATTCATATTAGTTATATTATATATTGCTGACATCTCATTGATAAATCACCACCCTTTCTCTGTTTTGTTGTTCTGCAATCTCAAAGAGAAAGGAGACATTTCTTCCATTGTAAATACTAACGTCATTGTTGTTGGTGATCATGGTTTGGAATCAACACCCTCTCCTCTACTTGATCTCTACCCTACCTCTTTCCCTTCTAGTTATTACTACTTGGATATGATAGTGTTTCATTCAAACTTGATGATCATCAACAGGTTTATAAGCATTCGATGGAAGAATTGATTCTCCATCTGTTTAAACTTGTAGCACAGCAACAACATCATCTGGAAGAGGTGATAGTGGAGTATATACGCATGTCGGACTTTATTTGTAGCAATATGCTTCACGATTAAATTTTTTTGCTGGTTCGCCGTTTTTTGAATTTTAAATTAGTCGCAAACTCAATATATATCTTCTTTTACATGACATTATGTACTCTGATCTCTTAACGCCTTGGGTTATTCCTAAAAACTAAGCATTATATTCAGTTACTATAAATTATTTTCACACACATTTAATATGTAAATGAGAAGAATACAGTTGTTGTCTACTTATGCGACATAACTAGATTCAATCTTGTACTTGTATTTAATAAAAATATTAACTATAATATTTACTTTCTTTCTCGAATTATGGAAAGGTAATGGAGTACGCAGATACAAATCTTATTTTGATTAAGAATTCAGGCATAAATTCGTTCAACTTTTTAAAATATAAATGGAGACACAAAAGTGCTACAAATCAACATAACGAATGAATCAAAATATTTAACAAAAAAATAGTTGATTCTCAAATAATACCACTTAAACATATAGAGTTAACATAATATAAACAATGACTCCATATACCAATGAAAAACCATATGGAAAAATAAAACCATTATCACGACAGTTGCCCGTTTTTGTGTATGTCAATTTGATACTACTTTAACTTGTAATAAGTACACTGTTATGTTTTCACAACATAACGAATAAAAAGAACTCTAATCACCATAAACATTTAAAAAATATATGTGTTTGCTTAGAAGTGCTTTTCTTATTCTTATAATTTGAGTCGATAGTCCAACATAAGAAGTCAAAATAACGTAATTTCACTATTGATTCGGTTTACAAATTCTTCAAAAACTTTTTTTGAAATATTATATATTTTAAAAGAAATTGCAAGTTCAAGATACAGAATTATTCAAAAAAAATTGTGAAACTACAATCAGAAGAAAAAAATTGTTTGGACTCTCTAAACAATAACACCTTCACATGAAAAGACATGAACAATATAACTCTCTATTTCTACCTTATTTGATCATTTTTGTGGTCTTTTACAAATAAAAATTTACTTACTAGAAGTAAAAAATCTATATATCCCATATGTCACTCATTCAAAATAATTAAAACACACTCTAAAAAAATCAAAATAAAGTACATGCTGATTTTCTGCGCGGGGACCATACCTACCTTTGTATTGCATTTTGCAGAAACTTGCAGTTTCGCTTATTTCATCTTCCTCTTTATCACATTCTTTCAAACTGTAAAAAAATATTCATCAATCCTATCTACATCAAATTTCATAAAAAAAATGAGAATAGATAATGATTTTTCACCAAATATAATATCTAATGATTCAATAAATAAAAAGGGAAAATAAAAGAAAAGAGAAAACTATTGAACTGCATAAACTCACCGTCTTTTAATCATACAAATCACCAAATTAATAGTACAATAAATATATAGCGAGTGTTACTGACTAGGGCCAAATTACAAGAGTAGATCCTTGTCACACTCCATTTTTGAAAAATAAATTTAATCACCGACTAACAACTCTTGGGGCTTCTAAATGTTTTTAAGATTAGCCAACCTAATGATTGTTGTGTGTTGGGCAATCTAACTAACATAGCTAATGCTAAACTAAGGTCAAACGAATCAAGAGTCAATGGTAGTGGTTCAAGTATACCTCGAGGGAATTTGTTAGACATTCCTCGAGGTCCACAAATGTAATCCACACTGTATTCCTGCAACTTATGTGGGGGTTAAAAGTATCAAGTATGGCACTTCATTTATCGTTATTTAATCATGCAACCTAGTTTATGAATAATATAAACACTTTATATTATAATTATTCTTTAAGCAGGTGGGACTAGGTGGTAACATAACAAATACTAAAGCAAATAATAATAGAAAAAGCAAGGAGACATAAATTACACTATGAAATAGCAAGAGCCAACAATATTATTTTATTTAATTACACTACCTACAAATATATAATTACAAAACAAAAAAAAAGAAGTGAGACTCTAACAGACTTTACGGATCGACCAAAAAAAAATATTTATCGTTTATACCGTTCAAGGCAATGTCAAATCGCCATAGGGCCTAAACTTATCCTTAACAACCACCGCATACATAAATCCTAAAAGGTGTCTAGCCCGCCCCCGCTTTTTGTCCTATAGACATTAAGACTACTATTTTAAGGAGACTTTAGACTGAAAAAATATATATGATCCCTAATACAGGCCCCCCTATACACCAAGTTAAACCAAGATATCGCGCATTAACATGTGGGGAATCCACATTTTGCCTCCTAAATTCTCATTAAACTTTCGTTCAAAATCAACCATAGTTGTTGGGGTCTAATGCTAGGTGTGGTGTGCACACAAACAACATATAAGAAAGACTAATTAACAGTAATAAAATAATATTAACACGCAGAATCTTCAGGCCCAAAGCGTTATTTTATTTATTTTAATCTGACACATGGCAGTTGTCATCCCCCGCACTGATATATTCCACTCGTTTTTAAGTGGTAAAACATTATTCAAACGCAGAATTTTATTTATTGACATATTTGAACAGGGAAGAAGTGTATGCGAGAAAAAGATTTTAACATCTGTTTTAAGTGGCGAGAATTTAAAAGTAGCAATTTACACACAAAAACAAATTGATTTCAGACGTGGAGGAACATTTTCTTACTAGCATATTATCATGCACGAGAGAAGATGAGTTATTAATAGAACGGTGGACAGAAAACATGCATAAAAATAACTTAGTTCTTTAAACAGCTAACAAATAATTGATTTATTTGTTAGTGACAAAAATAATTAATAATATAAAATAGTTACGAAGGTATAGACGAAACACAGAAAATTATCAATTTTTCAATATCTTGAAAATTACTTATAACACCTAAAACTGCATTCTAAATTATTGCAAAAGGTCACCATATTGCACATTCCTAGAGCCATGATTACTATCAATTTTGCATGTTAGAAATTTTTACCAAAACCTCAACCTATGATAATAGAGTTCTCATGCCAAAGCTATAGCACACACCATATACCTTTTATTTTGTAGAAAGCATTAAAGCGATATGCGATTTGTTATATCCCAAAATATAACCATCAATGAGGTACCCGAAATTAATTGTTACAACATCCTAAACCGAATCTTTTGAACAAACTAATATGGTGACAATTTATTAAGTGAACAAAGAGTTTAAAATTTACGCAAACATTAGGTCGTATATGCATGGAATCTAATTTTATTTATAAACAAAATATGTTTTACTATATATTTTTTCTTTTTGTTTCTAGGGAACATTTCTTACACCCTTTATATTACATCAAAACAACTATAAAACGAATAGTTGATTTAGATGATTAATTTTAAAGAGATATTATAATATTTTTCATTCTTGAAGTGACTAACACCTATCCCATTTATAGGCTATCACCGAATACAAAAAATAATGAAAACAACTATCCACGTAATTTCCCTTCCTCTTGAAACGATCCCCAAATAGTCATTGAGATTTAGAGTTATACTATATAAAAAGCCAAAATAAAGAACAACTGAAAAAAAAATGTTCAACATTAAATAATAACAAATGTAAGCTTCCGTCCCGTAATTCGCTTTTTAGAGGCGACTCTTAAACATAGAGTGAACTCTATTCAAAACCTCTAGAAGGATCACGTTAAACATATCTATATTGCAAATAACATAAAATCAATATTCATAGTAACCACATTACTTTTCATATATATATATATAGATGTCTAACACCACAACACATTCGATCGTATATTCACAATACAAATATAAACTAATAGAGGAACAATTACCAGTTAAAGTAGAAATTTTATCATCAATTAAAGGGGAAAAAAAAAAATAAACGTCAACGCCTATTCAATCTAATATCGCAAAAAAAAAAACCGAATGGATACCTCTTAGGTTACAAGACTTTTGTTTTAATCTTTTCTTTAGAGTAGAGAATGTTTTTTGATATTGCTTTGTAAAGCCTCTAAGTTGTTTTTCATATTGTTAAAAAAGCCTAGCCTAATGAGAAATTAGCTTGAACTTAATTAGGTGGAAGCACTCAGGGCCAGCCCACCTTTTTAAACCCATAATATTTTGAGCTAATCATCGAATCGTGGGAGGAACAACCATAGTCTGTAACCGCTACCCCCGTCTGCCTCTGGCCATTCTCTTGCAATCCTCTCAACCTCATATCCTCTTCTATCTCCTTTTGAAATTAACGTATCCGTCATTTAGTAGGATCATTATTCCCGCTACTGCTCTTCCGAGCGGTGCTTTACTCTCCCATCCTCTAACCCAACTCTTTCCCTCTATCCCTACCTTGACCGCGACTCTCGATGCAGTTTCTCAGTCTTTGAGCTTTGAACAAGAGTTTCGGGATGAGCACACCCTTGAACCTTGTATTTAATAACATCGCTGGAACCGGAAGAGTGAAGAAGGTTAATAATACCATTTGATCACTAGATACCAATTTGAAAAAAAGTTTTATAGCACAATAGACACAGAGAAAAATATTGATATTTCCTTAAGTCCTATAGCCCTCTCGAAGAAAATTAAAACCGCCCCTTGTACCATTTTTACTAGCCTCTACTAGACTCAAGGGGGGCCTACATAGAGATCAACTACCTAATCTCGGATACCAACTGTTCCCACAACCCACACATCGGATTGACAACCCCCACACTAACCCTCGGTGGGAGAACACCAGGTACAATAACAAAGAACTAACAAAAACTAATGTTTTAGGGTACGGAGCAACTTAATTAACTAAAAAAAGAGTGAAATGTAAATGTCTAGATCTGAAATAGTCAAATGTAACCACACATCTAACCTACTCCTAGTATAAATAAGAAGGGATACATCCCCAAAATAATTATACTTCTTTCAACTACCTCAAAAATGTCTGTAGTCGTGAAATATTGGGACTAGATGAAATAGAATCTCATTGTACCCAGCTAATTTGTCTCACCCAGTTAATTTGAAGTTAACAATTTTACTTATCCTCATGTGAGGTCTGTCAATAGACGTGATGAAGATGCGTTATAACTCGACATCAAAATAGAAGTAATTGCAATAGCAGTTCACAATCATAGTTTACTGAGTAGGATCCAGACGCACTATCCACTATGTAACATAAAAAAAGTCAAACATATTTATAATCACATGAATATATATAAAAATATACAATGTTATCCACAGAGAGAATCAACAAACACTTTTAAAAACATTATCATCACATACTTCGGTCATCTCAACAAAACACAAATCCAACCCACAAAGTTTGCTGTCGGAACGTGTAAATTCAGTCCCATGTTTTGTCCAGAACGTGAAAATCCAAATACAATCAAATATTATGTGAAAATATGAAAATCTTAGATCCAAGTTTATGTTGGGACATGGAAATTCGTGGTCTAACTTTTTTTGCTGAACGTGGGCAGACTATCTAAGATAGTTTATCCCTAACGTGAAACCGTCCCAAACAAACCCACAATCACTATCATAATATCTCAGAAGATCAACATTTCATCAGGATTTATATTGAAACTCATTCCTATAGCTCATTTTCAAAAAGTTGATCAAATTAGAAACCTTCAACATTACAATTATCATTATGACTCAAGAAAACGGCATACACCACACATACATAGAATCACAAACCACACCTTACCTCGAAACCATAAGCTTAATCCTAAGAACTTGATCTCTTTCCTTTTCGGATTCATTCGCTTGTTCTGTCGACAAAATCACAATAACATGAGAATCTATAAAATATCGCTAATTCAACTTGAAAATTATAAAAAAGTTTATGAATCCTAGATTAACCTATGATCACAAATAAATTTAAGATTGTCTCCCCCATAAGACTACCAATATCAAACCTGTTCCGCATCATTATTTCAACCCATTCTCTTATGTTCCTTACAAATCGGAAAAGGATTGGGAGGAAAAAATCTTACCTATAGCCTCAAGAATGGTGACAAACGAGTAAAAATCAACTAGGTCATTTCCTAGCTCTAAAAGTAAAATAATGTCAAAGAATTCTGTAAGGGTTTATTTTGACATTGTGTCGTTACTAGAAATCAACATCACTAAAATTCAATTACTTAGGCATACGGGTTCATTAACGGTTTATCTAACTACTCATGTAATCAAAACACTAAATGGGTTCACCCAATTGCTCTAGATGTCTCTACATTTTAATGACTCTTCGTTTCCCTTCAATCTTGGAGAAGGTAGGGATCCAAATACTCTAAAATTTTCCATCTCCCAATTTTCCCCTGTGACATGTTCTATATGATGAGAACAGACTGGTTACAGAATCCCCGAAGCCACACGACAACTTTTAAAATTACCACAAAAAAAATTAAAAAATATGGGAAAAGGGTCTGATATACCTTCAACTTTGTCATTTGGAGTTATATACCCATCGTTATAAACGTGGCTCATATAGTGCCCCTTACCGTTATACAAACGGCTCACATACTCCTGCCCGTTACAAATGGCTCACATATACCCTTCATTGAACGAATTAAAAAGATTGAGTTTTAACTTTTAATATTTATTACTCTAATTTTTTTTTAAAAATTATTATGGGGATATATTGATTCTTCCATCAAAGTTCCAAGTATATTTTATAATTTTTTTCATACATAAATTCATTTTTTTACTTCTTTTACTTATAATTATTTGAGTTTCTTTATTCTTATTTTTTGTTTCTTCATTCCTTAGTTTAACGAAAAAAACTGAAAATATTTTTGTGTGTGTATTGTAATTTAATTTCGTATTCGAAAATTTTTTTTGGGTCCCCATCTACCAATAGTTTACAAGCAATATTAGTGAACCATTATAAATTGATTCATCAAAATAATAATTATAAATTAGTCATTGAACAAAAAAGTAAAAAAAAAATGTTTTGACGAGGATTAATTTTATCATATGGGATATATTTATAGAAAAAAAAATTTAGATAAAATTATTTTTTTTTCATTTCCGTTCGAGGAACAAGGGTATAGGTGAACCATTTGTTTACAATTAGGGTATATATGTGGTCACTTATAACGATGGGTATATCAGCTATAATGACAAAGTTAGGGTTATCGACCCTTTTTCCCAAAATATTAAAAAGCTCCAAATGACAGATCATAAACACCAATACAATTTTTTTTATCAACACATCACCCCACAAAAACATTGAACCACCGCCAAAAACTAGTTCTCCCCCTCCTCAGGATATTTTAGACTTGTTTTTCAACCTCTTAATGAGGTTTACATAGACTGAGTTAAAGGGTTTAGGGTTACATTAATAATGTGTCAACTCATTGTAGCTAGCATTCCTTACGGATATATTAGGCCCAACAAGATATTTTTTTGACCGACCCATGTATACTTTTCGAGATACATGTATCTGGAGATTTTGTCAAATCTGATAAAGTTTTTTCAAAAAATATCTTTTGACCTTATTACCCATAAGGTTGCTAGCTAATGAGTTGACCCATTGGTTTATATACCTAAACCCTAACTCAATCTATATAACGTCATTAAAAGGTTGGAAAAATAACTCTAAAGCTTTATAGAATGGTGAGAGGTAGTTATTTGGAGGCTTCATTTTTGTTCTGACGTGATGTTGATAAATTATTTGTATTTGTGATTTCATGATCTTGAATTTGTGGAGTTCTTAACTATTATTTACATCATTTTACTTTAATTTAAAATTTTGATGTTAGCTGATTTTGAATAACCATTTTTGCCTGTAGAAGTATGATGTTTATTTAATTTTTGTTCTGTTATCGTTTTTTCCAATAGATTTTTCATTTTGAAGGTTAATGTGATCCATGTTTTTCTACTTAATTAATACAATCATGTTTTTTTATTAACGGTTATTTATTTATTTATTTATTAACTTTCTTGTGTGATCATTTGTTTCAATATTGGTCTAAAAAAAACATTTCCTCTTTTTTAATTTATTTTCAACGTAATTATTTTGAATTGTTCGTTAGAGTGACATAATGCTTTTTCAAGCTTCCGACCAAGTAGTTTGAATAGAAAAAGCATAAAAACCATATACACAAATTTTTGAACGGATAAAGTTAATGCTTCCGTTGTCTCTTTTTATAGTGAATGAGTACTATTTGGGAGTCAAATAATAATATATTAACTATTGTTTTCTTTCTCTTTTCATCCCAAAATAAATTATGTTTAATAAATCATTGGCTATATTGACTGCAATTATTTTCCCGCGAATTTAACAAAATTGTATTTTTAATTTTTAAACATTTGAACGATTTGTACCTTAGCTAATTAAATCATAATGTAATATGAAGCAGTACACAAACGAACTTGTCTTATATGGCCTTGACAACACCCTTTAGTCACTACGACGTAAGATGTTGATCTAATCATTTTCAGTTTTAAGATTTTGCAAATCTCAAAAGAAAAGACAAATTGAGCCTTATTACGTGTTATGGATACACGTTTATACTCCCTCTTTACTATTTTCTATAAGTTTATGCTTTTGGTGTCCCCCAAATATTTTTATAAAACATATCTTTATTCATTAGCTATGTTATTCGGGTAACTTCTTTAAATTGTATACATTCTCATTTTTATAAATTTAAAGAATTTATTCCAATTCATAGTTTCAAGTCTTATATTTACATATTATAAAAAATTTTTCATACATACATTTTGACTTTAATCTTGTTGACCCAATAGGAAAAATTGTAAATTCAGTTCCTTATATATATTCTATAATATATATATATATATTAACTATATATATAGTAATATACTATAATATATATATATATATTATAACATCTCCCTATAATGATTATTTAATGGCGATCACAAAATGTAAGGGATCATACACATATGTCATGTCAAAAGAGGGATAATTATTGATCTAGACTATCATAAATCCAATAAAAGTGAATCCTCAAAGATAGCTCCGAAGATACTTATATTCCTTATGTGGTTGACATTCTCTTTGAAATCACAATCTGCCTCCTCCTCTGCTGTTATTGTTTCTACAAACTCAAGGAGACTGAGGATCATTTTCTTCAAAGCAATACTACACACACTTATTGTTTGGTGATTAAGTTTTTGAATTAACACGCTTTCCTCTACCATTTCCTCTACCTCTTCTCCTTTGAGACTAACTCCTCGTTGATGTGTTATTCAAAATTGTCATACATCAAACTAGTGGTACAAAAATTTACGATCAGATCAATGTGGATTTTCTCATTCTCCTCACACTTGTAGCAGCAAATAACAAACAGAAGGTAGGAGGTGTAATGGAGTTATGATGAGCATGTACTAAATTATCGTCTTTTCTTGACAATATGTCTCTGATGCTTACACTTGGTGATCAGGCCCTGAAACAACTAAGCATTATACGAACTTGTAATCAATTATTTTGTTCACAACACTTTTTTATGTACATAAGAATGAAAAGTATAGTTCTTCTACGTATTCGACATAAACCTAGAGTCAAAATATTGTACTGGTAATGTAAACATCCTTAAGTTATAATATGTTCTTTCTTTTTTCGCGAATTATGTGAAAAGGAATGGAGTACAAAGATTAAACATCTTAGCTTGCCTAGAGTTCGAACATAAATTCGTCAAGTTTTTTTTTAAAATATGTATACACAAAAGTTTTACCAATCCACATAGCAATGTATCAAAATATTTTAAGAATTGTTTGATTCATCAAAAAATAACACTTTATCATGTTAAAGGATGCATAGTAGAATATTAATCCATATAACATGAACCAAATGGGAAAAGAAAGTCCTTATCAAAAACAATGGCAGAGTTTTTTACATTTTAAAAAGAGTGTTGTCTAGGGGTTCAATTTTTTAGACAACCTTAACTTGTTTTATTAAGTACATGTTATTTTTCAATCAACATAGAATAAAAATGGAACTCTAATCACCATTAACATTTAAACTAATATCTATGGTTGCATTAAAATTCTTTTTTTTTTTTTATACAATTGTAAGCCTACAATAACATCAGAAGTCAAAATACGTAATTTCACTATTGATTTCGGTTAACAAATTTTCAAACTTATTTTTTAAAAATCTTACATATTGGAAATTAATTGATAAAGAATTCTTCAAAAAAAAAAAAATTGTGAAAATTCAATCAATAAAAAAATTGTTCGACTCTTTAACAATAATACCTTCGCATAAAATTAGGATTAATGAACTATATAACTCTCTCCATTCTACCTTATTTGATACAATTTTTGGTCTCTCAAAAATATTTCTTACTCGAAGTTTCAAAAATAGGGAGATAAATCACAATATAAATAATTCAAAAATTATTTTTTTAAAAGAAACATATAAAACATCAAAATCATAAGACAGTCCTGAGTTTTTTCAAAGGACAATACCTATATGTGTATTTGCCAATTCTGAAAAACTTTGAGTTTCTCTTCTTTTACCTTCCTCATTAAATGCAATTCTTACAAACTTTACAAAAAATCTTGAAGCATCAATTAATCAAAGTTGCATTAAAAATCGACAACAAATATTTTTTTTTTTACTAAAATATAATATCTAATGCATTAAGAAGAAAAAGTGAAAAGCAAGAAAGAGCAACTTGGTTGTCTTTTGAAAGGCATGTTTCCATAAATTTAGAGGCCAAATGGTGAGATTTACGTGCTAAATGCCATAAATTGATCCATTGTCGGGCGCTTCATTTTTCGCAAAATGTTCTTTATCACGCCTAAAAATTCTTTTGGGACCTTTAAAATGTTTTGAATAGTTTCCCTAACGAATTTGTGCGTGTTAGGACACTTCTCAAACCTTGCCGAAATCTAATTAACGTCACGAACTAGAGTTTTCAACGGGTAAGATTCACATTACCTTGAGGAAATATGTTAGACATCCTCGAGGTCCCACAATGCGGTCTCGACCATATCTCATCTCATCAACTTATTGGGTGTTTAAATAGCAAGTATTAGTCACTTCATTTAAGTTATTTAATTTAACACATGTCAGCTAGTGATGAATAATATTGAATAGTTTATTGTTTTAATTAATTATTTAAAAGCAATGCTCACTAGTTGATAAGAGTAATATAAAACATAACAAATACTACGCAAATAGTAAAGGGAAAAGCAAGGAGACAGAATTACATAATTAAAGTCAAGAGCAAAGTTTATTTTATTTAATAAACTACCCCTAATAAATATCATTACAACACATAAAACGGAAGGGGAAGGGAAACTCTAAAAACTTTACGGATGCAATGCTCGACTTCTATAATAGGGAGAGTCAACACGTATATTTGTCGTTTACGACTTGAGGCAAGCCATCATCTCCTCCGTACGGACTCAAACTCCCACAACCACCACCGCATGCATAACGTCCTTAAGATTCCTAGCACCCCGCTTAATGTCCCATAGGAATTGGACTAACGATTTAAGTACGTTTTGACCAAAATATGCTCCCAATATGCCCCTAGACACCAATCAAACAAATAAGATGACATTTGCCCTAATCTCACCTTGGCCTCTAAATTTAATAGGAGATTTTCAAAACACTATATTTGTGAAGGTCTCCTGCTAGGCGTGTGCGCAAACAAAAAACATAATATAAAGACAAAATAGCAAGCAATAAAAATAATTAACAGTAGATTACTACAGAGACAAAGAATTTATTCATTTATTTTATCTGAAACATGACATGTCATATCGGCACTGATTTATTAGATGTTTTAAGTGGCAAAACTTATTCAAAATGTAAGAATTTATTTATTGACATCTTGAACAGGGCAAGATGAGCATGTAGAGAATGATTTATGCATCTGATTATTAGTTGTGAGAATTTTAGAAGTATCCAGATAAAAGTAGTATTTATTTTTTAGATGGAGGAACAGTTTATATTTTTTTTTACCAAGCAACTTGCCATCAGAAAAAATGCCTAAAAGTAACTTAATTATTTAATTTCTAGCAAATACTATTTATTTTAAGTGACGCAACACAATTGTAATACAGAATAGTTACTAGTGGGCAACAAATACTAGAGAATTATAATAATTTTTCAACATGCTGAAAATGACCTATAAGAACCTACGAAATGATTCAATTATTGAAAGTCATACCTATTTCATTATTCCTACAACTATGATTACAACAATTTCATGTTTTGAAAATAATTAACAATAAGCTTTTGAGATATGAGAAATTGAGTTTAACATGTCAATATTACTATGCCAACACATATAAACATGCTTTATTTTTGTAGATAGCTTAAAGCGTCTATGTTTGATTTTTCAATTAGAGTTACCAAATTAATTGTTACATCCTAAACAGGGTCTCTACAAAACTAACATGCGGGTTAGATATTAAGTGAACAAAGATCAAAATTTAATTCACTTGTCGTATATGCATGCAGATCTAATTTTATTTATAACAAGAGTCACTACATTTTTCTCATATAGGAACGTTTGATTACCACCCGCTAGATTCATGGACAAAATCAAATCAATGGTTGATTTTAAGATGACTATTTCAGAGATATTATAATATTTTTTGCATTCTTTCCAGTAATTTTACACATATGACGAGTTTACAGCAATCAGACATAAATAGAATACATAAATGAGAAACAATTAGCATGCAATTTTTCCCTTCCCTTTTAAGATCCAATATTTTATATAAAATAAGAGAGTAGAGTTATACACATCCAAGACAAAAAATAAAAGCAAAATAAAAGACACTACAAACATTAAAAGAAGCAATATAATAATTATAGTAAAGGAAGAAAACACAAGTCAAAAAGTGATTTACAAATCTTATATAATAATATTCACACAGAATGAAATCATGTCGATGATCAATCTAAACTCAAGTAGCAATCTCAATTATCAGAAAAAATATTACCGACTACTACAAAAATTAAATTGCATAAATCAAAGGATTAAATTCCAATATTGGAGATAATAAAAACAAGGATATCTCAAGATAAATCGGTGATTTCAATAACTAAACTTAACCATTTTAACCAAAGAATATCTGTCAAGGTATTGTTAAAAATTTTAAGAGCAAACTTCCAACCCAATATCTTGTGAGCCGCACCATGAGCTAAACGATCAAAAGCAAAAGCACATCAAGGAGAATAATAAGTCACCTTCTATCGCACATAAAACAGTTTGTAATAGGAATGGTCATAACTAGTAGTTCATTTTAGAAAAGAGAATTCTACCCCAACCTGCATGAACTTTCATCACATTGCAGATAGAAAGAAGACGGAAATGCTAATATGAGATAATAATTTTAATCATCTACCTACCCGACGGATCGTTAAATTCCATCTTTTGACCCTTTTGAACATTCAAAAGCTTTTACTAAACGGTCGTTCGACTTGTTCACCAGTTTCAAAAGCTGTTGTCCAGAATGAGAGAAGGGGACCGGAGGCATGCAACTGGCCGCTGCTGCTGGCAATCGTTTGGTTGTTGGCTTCGCTGGGAGGCACGCAGAGGCCCGAAATTGCCTGGTTCCGCTTGATCTTCTGTCACCTGGTTGGCTGCCACTTTGTGCAGGAGATGGCTGTGGCTTGTTGTTGTTTTATGAGTCGCCGGCTAAGTGGTGTTGTTTCAGCCGAATGGAGCTCCTGGTGCTGCTGCCCCAGTCATTGGAGTCGCTTGGTTGCATCTGTTTCGTTTCTTCTATGGCCGGTTGCTTTTGTTTGCCTCCTGGAGAGAGGAAGAGGAGAGAAACATAGGGCAACGACTGTCTGTCTTGGCCGAAACTGCTGTTTTCCCTCTCCTGGATACTGTCCCACACCACGGAAATAGAGAGAAGGAAGGGGAGAGAACAAGAGCGGCATAAACAAGAGTCTCACGGTGAAGAGAAAAGGTGGGAGAGAGGGCGGATAGAGAGGGAGGAAAGAGGAGTAGAAAATGGACATATTTTTTAGGGTTTGGGTCTTTCTGATAATCAACAGGAAGAAACTATGAGTGAATCGAACGGTTATCCATTAAAATAGATGGAGGGGCCGGATTCAATATCAGAGTGGTGGTCAGAGTATAAGATGAAAATCTCAAAATCACATTGATTGAATTTAAATGGCCAAAATTCCAATAAAAGTATCTAGAATTGGAATGGAAGAGTGGAATATGGAATAGTGAATATTAATAATACAATTAGAATTGAATAGACTAGAACTTGAAGAAATTAGAATAGAATAGACTATGATTTAATGAATTTTTGAGGAAAATTAAAGAGAATGATATCCAATTAAATATATACTATTAAAATGTTTTTTATATAAATAAACTCACTTAAATTTTTAAACATTTCCGTAAAACAATTACTTTTAAATTTGATTAATAATTCTAAAAAAATATTTTAATAACTTTTTTTATAAAGTATGCCATACTAAAATATATATATTTGTAACAAATACACTAACTTGTGAACTCGAAAATATATTTTAAAAAATACTGAATAACATTTTGTGAAATATTCAAGGTTATCACATTGGGTGTCAACAATCTACAAGAATGACATAAAAAAATCAATAAAACTTTAATCAAAAAAAATAATGACCCCTAAAAGTTACTTCTAATTAATGCTTTTAAAAACTTGGGGGGTGGGAACGAACTAAAAGAAAATTAAAAATTCTAGATCGTGAAATGACAACAACTTAATTATCAAAATCATCATTTTTCTTTTTTAAAAACAGGAAATCCAAAAATTACAAAATCCCTTCATCAGTAGTCCTCACAAGTAAGTTTGAATAACTGACCACACATAACAAGATTGACAAACTATTTCGATAACCTCGCCTTTATGAAAAATAAACATCTACCAAGAATGTAACAAAGAAGAAATCTAAACTACTTCAAAGATCATATGGAAAAATCACAGACAAATATTTAATCAACATTCATTATTATAAAAATATAGACCCCCCAAATGAGTTAGTTAAAATGATTTAAGTTTTTTTCACTCTATGTACAATTCATAAATAATTGTGACTCTTTGCTTAGGCTTTTGTAATTTATATGTGTCAAAGCATCTTCATCCTAGCTTTTTGGTGATCGAAATCATCATATTTCTTTATACATTGAAAAATAAAAATCATAAAAAGGAAAAACCAAACAAAATAGTATGTTTTTGTTAATTATAAACATCCATTCCCATTATTTTGCATGCAAGCCATATATTAAAAAAAACATCATATCAACAACATAAAAACACAACAAAAAGTACCCTTGGTTTCTTGATTCTTGATTTATGTGCGAAAGGAGGAACAAAGAAAGAAACTAACAAAATTTTAAGAAGTTTGTTTTCTGACGTATATAACTTAAATAGTTAATGTGTGAATATCGTTTTTTGAAGATTAGAAAATATACTTAATCTCAACTATTTCTTCTGACTTATAACACAGTTGAATCTTGGCTTTTTTCACTTTTCTTTGTTTTTTTTACCTTATTCGGAGTGTGTGTTAGGTAATTTTCCTAACAAAAACTTTTTATTTTTGTTTAGTAAATGCAACTTCTATCATAACCTATAATCATATAATCTTAGATTGAGGCAATAGTGATTTCACATTATGAATTTCTAATTGTGACTCACACTATAACACCCATAAGACATAATTATCAACAAATATATGTCGGTAAATAGATCAAACCGGCTGTAAATCGAGTTACTTACAATTCTAATGAAATTAAAGTGTTGCTAAAGGCGTTTCGGCAAATTTTGCCAAGAAATTATACTCGTTGGTAACTTTACTGTACCAAAACTCGAGTGGTACAACTTGAAAGATTTTGTTAGTAATTTATGACCATTGGCTCTAACATTGTCCGTTGACAATTTACAACCAAAATGTTGACATTTTTGTAGATATGTTAATTGGTTACTTTAAGAATATAAATAGTAGTTAAAAACGAGAACCCTCGCTTCCTATAAAATGTTGACATTTACTAGCAGAAGAAATATAATATTCAAAAATTACAATATAAAAACAATATAATAAGAAATTATTTCGCAAATACAATAAACAGTGATTCACTTACCTCAAATAACCTAATCTCCACCATAAGACAAGTAAAAGAGTTTATCATCATCATCCTGAAACATAGTTGACATCAGAGTCCCAACCATAAGAAAAAAGATACTTTGCGTCAGAAGTATCAGAATGATCTTATGTCCACTTTAATTACACTAATAGCTCTAATCCTATCTTTCTAGAATAAAAGAGGGAAAATAATGAAAAAAAGAAACTAGAATAATATGCACAAGAACATGAAATTTTGGACCACAGTTCAATACACAACTTCGCTCATAGAAATTTTGCACTATGCACTGACATCTCCTGCAGTAGGATTAAGAGTATGATTGGTATAAACGCAACTTTTTCTGAAAAATTTTTAAATTTTCTCATGTTATCGTTTGGAAACAGTTTTGAATTTTTTTTTAAGTCAACTATTTTCCTCAAAATTAAGGAAAATGATTTTCCCCCCTTCAAAAGTAAAGTAAAACATTTTTCCAAAACTCCTCATTCCAACTACTTCAAGTTATTCTTTTTTTTTTTTTAAAAAACATCAATTTTAACAAAATATTTTCAATTCAAAATTTATATTTTTCCTCCTCTCCTCTCCTCCCTCCATCCCACCACCTCGATCATCCCTCCACTGCCCTCAAAAAAGTTTGTTTTTCTAAAAAATATTTTCAATTCAAAATTTTTCTTTTTTCACCCCAACCCTCCCACTTAACCCACCCACCCCTCTCCCACACCTCAAAAAATTATGTTTTTTTTTTTTAAAAAATATTTTGAATTCAAATTTTATATTTTTTCACCCTTCTAGACCTCTACACAACCCCCCCCCCAACCCCCACCCACCTCCCTAAAAATTTCTCAATTTGGTTTTAAAAAATAATTTCACTTCAAAATGTATATCGCAACCCCTAACCTCCACCCCATGCCACTACACCCTAGTATCCCCCCACCCCAGCCACGCCAAAAAAATTAATTTATTTTTATAAAAATTATTTTTCAATTCAATGGTTTTTGCCTTAAGTTTAATGTGTGTCTAAGGGCCTTTTTTGTATTGTTGTTCTAATGTAGTTTCCTATTTGTTTGCCAGAAATTGTCCATAACAAGAACGTGGGAGAATTTTGCTGAAAATTACCAGACTGACGACCCTAGCGAGCCCTCGACGATCTGCGTGACCTCAACTGTCCCGTCAAGGTGTCCACTGTTTGTACTAAGTAAAAGGCTGCGAAGGAAGTTGGAGAATTCTTAACTAAGTGTAGTCTAACGGAGGCTCCTCGATGGACCATCATAGCAAACGACGAACTGTTCCTCCTGCTACCCGTCATGTAACAGAAAATCGCCCCCCATGTCCCCATCTCCAAAATTTCTAAGTATGGAAGAAAGGAAACAATCGACGACCGTCGTGCACCGCAATGATGCGTCATCCTGTCCATGGATTGGGTAACAGAAAGTTAGTGAGAAAGAAGCAGAAAAAAGAGTTAAGTAATGGAACGACAGATGGCCTCGATGGTCCGTCGTGACCTCGACGGTCTGTCTCTCCAGTCTCGACTCATACACGTTTTCAGCAGATTTCATTAATATATTCCCTCTTTTGTTTAGACTCGATATTATAAATATTGTAAAATCTCTCATTTTGGGGTTATAATCTTAGATCTTTTTCTGGTTTTTTTTGTATAATGTTTTGGAATTTTGGGATATGTGGAAATCACTTTATTTTCTGGAATGTTTGTGCAATGTTTGTAATTAATTCACAAGTAATCTTGCTGTATTTTCTTCAATCTCATCAAAGTAAGTGCATGAATTCTTATCTAATCAATATAAATTATTTTTATTATATGGGTAACTAAACCTCCATAACTCGGTTGCGGGAAACCATGGGTAAATAACAGGTAAACCTATTCCAAAATAACATTCCAATAGTGTCTTGCATGTTTTACTAATTCTTAATTTCAAAGGCTTTTTAACGAGTGTTATCGTTGAACCGCCTTGTTGCATTGCCAGACCAAGAGGTATATAATAAGAAAAAAATTATCAACTAGATAGTAAACACTCTTAGGCTATTGTCGATTGATGCCACAGAAACATCGAATATGAAGGTTTGAATATTAGGTAACGGTACGGTTTAGTAAAGCATACACACGTAGCTGGACCACGTTGCTGAGGAATTTCAAGTTTCTTCACCTAACAAGATATTAGGGAATCAATACGCATCCACTTTGCAATGTAAGATAGTAGGAAAGATTGTTATAGTCAATTCTCGTGTTATGCAACCTGTGAGACACTTAAGCCCGAGTTAACATCTCATAACTTGATAAAATCAAATCTTTTGAACTGTTCCTTATTTACTTAGAATATTAATTAATGTTATTTCTTAAAATCCCCCTTTTTATTACTGTTTTCTGTTAAAGGACTTGACTTATAGGAGTAATATAGCTTACTGTTTCAGATCTAATTATTTTTCTCGTGGGATCGCCCCCAAACTTTATAGTTGGGTTCTTTATTTGATGACGACCTCTTAACCGTCTTTTCGAGAGTAATTTGAGGCGTATCAAATTTTGGCTCCGCTATCGGGGAAAGTGCTCTTAGTTAGCTTTAAGCTTATTACTGAAGTTAGTCAACTTATCCGATTTTACTTTTTTTTTGTCTCTTACAGTCTAACTTTCCTGTATTGCCAAGTACGCAGAGTTGAGGAGAAACCCATACTCTCACCCGACCCTCAACAAGAGCGCACACTATGCAAATGAAACCTCCAAATTTAGGTATTCTTGATGAATACACAACCCGATCGGCTCAACCACCGGTTGATGCGCAGACTCAACATACCCTGAAAATCGTGGGAAGGTGGAAATACGGAGGCAACCTCCCCTCTCCAGCCTTCAACATGTATTATAGGGGATACTTTAAAAATATTACTGATTCTGACGTATCGCCACTTGTCTTGCCGCCTCAACCACATGGCATACATGCGTGGTAACTAGTAGTTGATTGTAAAATTCTCCCGCTAGAGGTTTGTTTTCTGGTCTACTATAAACCTTCTGAGGATCCACGGCTCACATCTCCAAGTGATGGTGTCGTTGTATGAGAGTATTAGTGAGGCCTGACTTGAATATGGACGTAATTTGGGTTAAGAGTTTTTCCCTCTCTCACTGACGGGAGAGCGCTATATGGCTTACTGAACGCCCTATAATCAATCTACACTTGGAATCAACTGAGGGGATGTGTTTCTTAGAACGTTACTACCTCGGTGTGCCTAAGAATCTAATACCCAAAGATAGGTAACAACTTGTGGCACTACCGTGAGAATCACTCACTAGTTCTAGGGTAGGTTCAACCTGTTCTTGAGAAGTGTCCCCAATCACCGCTCGATGATGAGTCACTAAAAGAATACTACTATCGGGACAAGGATGATAATAATAAAGAAGTTGAATCGATACGGTGTTTCTTATGGGGAGTGGGTCCTATGCTGATAATTGCTGAGAAGTTTGGAGAAAACTCTCGAAATAAAATAATGCTTGTAGCACTACGAAGTCAAATACTGGAGAAACCCTTTTGGCATTCAATCCATAGCACACCCCAAGCACCTAGAGTTATTGAAGAAATGTCCTCAAATGTAACTGACCTGGGTTGGTGTTGAAACATGTCCACGGGGATCAAAATGTAAAGCGGGGAACTATTTGTCTAACCAACACAGACCAACTGATGAGTAATTACTAGTGGAGGCTCTTATATGCTTACATATTAAACGAGGGGTTTCTGACCAACTCCAAGGCTCCAATCAGGAAAATTGGCGCCAGTCAAAGAAACCAAGGTCGGCAACTATGGTAATTACAATTGGGGTAATTATTACCGAGATAGGAATTAAAAACCCGCGACAACAATTTCACCGTGGTAATATTGTAATAGAATGATAGGATTGGGCTTAAGTTCCACCTCAAAATCGTGAATTTGCTCCAGGGATGGTGGAGGTAGTATGGCCCTAATTGAGGATAGGTGCAAAAAAAATCTGAGGAGGCTTGATGCTAGTGATGAGCACACTAAAGAGTTTTTTAGGAGTGACTTAGCAAGTATTGGCAAAAAATTTTATTGTCACATGAAATCCGATCAGATTTTGAGTTGCAAATGACCCAATTGTCTTCAACTTTGACCCACGCCAACCGACACTCTTCCTACATACTGGCCAAACCCTAAAAATGATGGACATTGTATGGAAATCACAACTCAAAGGTGGTAAGCGAACAATTGATCCACCGATGCCGTTTGTGTTGTGTTCAAAAGATGTGAATAGGAGGCGATGAATGAGGTAGTTGAGGTTAGTGGTTAGTTAGAAGACAAAACGCGGAAGCTAGTTACGGTAACCCAAAAGGTTGACCCCCATGCCTATACAACTATCCCATTCCATACGAGGTTGTGAAAAAAGCCTAGGCATGGTAAAATATTGGCGTTTAGTCTAATGTTGAAAGATCTTTCCATTACTTGTCCTTTGATCGACGCTCTCAAAGCTCTCGGAACAAAGGCCCGATTATGGCCTAAGTTCATGAAGGATATGGTTACTAAGAAAAATATCGGTTTAATTTTGAGATAATGATAGAATGCGCATGTAGTGTTATTGCTACGAGTTCGTAGTGCAAAAGACAGAAGATCGGGTGCCTTCACTTTCCATTTTACAATCGGAGTTATTACACTTGCAAAAGCATTATGTGACCTTGGGGAAAGCAGTCAATCTCATTCTCATGCTTCTGTCTAGTCAAAGAAGTTGAGTTGGGTGACCCAAAGCCACTGTGATGCGACTACTGATGGCCGATCGAACGTAAACAGGCCTATCGAGATCTCCATGATGTTTTAGTAAAGGGTGAGTCATTCAGATTTTAACGGACGATTTTGTTATTCTGGATTGTTGAGTTGGATTTGAGGTGCCCATTACTTTTGGGAGGCCATTAACTTGCTATACGGTAGAGCCTTGATTTGATAGAAGAAAGGGCACATGAATTTCGATTTAAAAATGAAGAAGTGACAATCAACATTTGTAGGTCCATGAGGCAGAGTAGTGAGATCCAATCGGTAACTGCCATATTTTACAGAAAGTCATCTGAGGTACAAATATAAGAGCGTATAGAGGTAGAAGCACTAGCGGCAGTGATCATGAATTTTGACAGTGATTGTATTCAAGAGTATGAGTCATTGATCGTGGCACTTGATTGAGGTGATGTTCGGTTTAAACCAAAAAAGTTGGAGTTAGATATAAAGCATCACGAGTCTTCACCCGCGAAACCATCTATAGAGGAGGCTCCAAAAGTAGAACTTCAGGCTCTACCACCTCATCTGAGGTATGTATTCTTGGTAAAAAGTGACACTTTGTTAGTAATAATTGCATCAGATTAAGATGTTCAACAAGTTGAGAGTTTGGTGGAGGTGTTAAAAATGTTCAAAAGAGCTATTGGGTGGACTATTGCGGATATTATTGGGATCCCTCCCGAGATTTTTTCACATAAAATCTAACTCATGCCCGATCATACGCCAAGTATTGAGCACCAGAGATTTTTAAATCAACCTATGCAAGAGGTTGTAAAAAAGGAAATCGATAAGTGGTTGGATGCTGGAGAGATATATCTGATACGCTCAACTTACTTCTCAAATAAGAGTAACGTCATGTCAGTAAATAACCCCACTAGTTGGTTGGGATCGGTCCCCACGAGAAAAAATAGTTTATACTTAACTTCAATCCTATTATTACTATTGTTCAGTTCAATTACTTCCTTGGAAGCAAAATGTAAAAGGAGGGTTTTCTATTTCTAAAAATAAATTAAAATACTAGCGAATGTGAAGGAACAATCTACTAGCTTCAATGTTGGAGTTTTAATCAATTAATAAAAGTAACTAAGGTTTTACGTGGTTTCCCCACGAGATTCATAACTTGATAATTCTATGATAACAGTTCTTTCCTAGTATCCTTGCATCAAAGTGATAAGTACTATTTCTAACTCCCTTGGTCCGGCATCTAGAAATTTCATCACTCCGCACCTTGGTCAAGCTAGCGTGTTTGCTATACTAAACCCTTATCTTTACACCTCATATTTAAGCATCGTATTAGATATTTGACTACGTGTTACCTCGTACCATCATACTAGCCTATTGATACGTATACACTAAATCTATGTTTGATAATTCTTTGTCCTATATCTAACTCCTTGGTCCATCAGTAGCATTAAGGCTAGTTCTAACTTTTGCCATCCGTTAAAAGACTTCTAAGCGAAAGAATTATCATACATGCAAGACACTATTCAAGTATTGTAATTTTCGTTAGGTTTTTCCATCATTATTCGCACTATGGTTCCCGACACTATTATGAATTTTAGTTACCCATAGTCATAATCACACAATATTAAAATTTGATATAAGAATTCCATGCACTTACTTTCATGAGAAAAGCGTAAAATCCGAAAGTTCACTCTTGTTAATCAGGAAAAGTCACCAACATCAATTACAAAAGTCTCAAAATATCAGAATCTCACAAGAGTCTAAAAAATAAATCAGAGTCTAACCAAGATATCCAGATCTATACAAAGGAGTCCTAACCTAAAAAATGAGTTTTTTGAACTATTTATAAAAATTAAAACCTAATTAAATAAGGACTCTATGTGCTGGAAATCTATCAAAACGCGCTGGATCGACGCACCTCGCGACGGATCATCGTTGACACACACGGACCGTCATGGACTCCGTCGTCCCTACTTTTGTATTTATTCTGCTGCTCTCTCATTACCCCTCGCGGCAGTATGACGGATCGTCCCAGGCAAAACGGTCCGTCAATGATCTCTCCTTCCAAAACATTAAACTCTTGATTTGGTACTTGGACTACTTCTCCATCTTCAGACAAACCAATCAGGACAGACCGTCATTGCTACTACGGTCCTTACACTTTCCGTAACCACACTTGGGCAGCTTCCCTCCCCATCTTCCTTTCACACTGTCACTACGTGCACCTAGGACCGTCACGAGCATGACATCGTCAAAGCTCCGTAGTGGGTACTTTTCTGTCTTTCTTTGCGCCAAAACCCTCCGCATTTCAGCTTTTAGACAGATTTCCTTCCTGCAAATAAGAGAAACTTAAATACAAATTAGCACAAAAAGTCTTTTGGACCCTAAACTTACGGAAAAAGTATTTATAATCTCGGAACCACGGTGATCAATATCCATCGCCGATAGTAGTTGGTATGCCCTGATCAGTGTGTACTTAGAGAATAGGGTAATGACTATGGTTCCCAATGGAGAAAAATGGATTGTTCTTATGAGACCGGTGACTAGATGGAGGGTATGTATGGATTACTGAAAATTAACTGCTGGACTGAGAATGACCATCTTCATATGGCCGCTTCAAATGGATCAGATGTTTGATAGACTTGCAAGAAGGGGTGGTACTTTTCTTAATGGCTATCGGTTCTACTCTGATTTCTATTGCCGAGAAGATCCACGAGAAAACCCTTTACTTGTCCTGACGGGACTTCTTTCTTGTCAAGCGAATGCCGTTTTGATTTTTAATGTAACCAGCACTTTAAGAGATTAGAGGTCAATATTCTCCGATATGGTGAGGACACTATTGAGGGTCTTTAGGATGATTCTTTAGTGGTTGATGACTCTTGAGCGTATTGGAGTCATTTTTTCGAGTTCTTAAGAGGTGTGAATATTGCAACCTTGTTTCTAGAACTTGGAAAAATTCACTTAATACGAAAAGAAGGTATTATATTGGGTTCTCGCATTCAGAGAAGGGATAGAGTTTGATCGATTTAAAAAAGTGAGTGTGATAGAGCGACTTCCTCCACCTACCTCTATAAAAGGTGGGAGAAGTTTTCTTGGGCGCAGGCTTCTTCCCGAGGTTCATCCGATTTTTCAAAGATGCCACATCCTTTGTGCAAGCTTCCTTGAAAAGAGTGTTTACTTTCATTGTGAATGATCTGGTCTTAAGTCATTTGGTGAGTTGAAGGAAAAGTTCGTGTCTACACCTATAATCATTTCTCCGGATTGGAGCAAGCCCTTTGAGGTGATGTCTGATGCGAGTCGGGTTGCTCTTTGTGTGGTATTGGCACAAAGAAGGGACAAAATCCTTTATCCCATTTACTATGCTTGTAAAGCCCTTAATGGCAGTCCAAAAGAACTACACCGTTACTGAACAACAGCTCATTGTAGTAGTCTTTGCTTTCAAAAAAATTTATTCCTATTTGCTTGGCACTAGAGTTATAGTGCATACTGATCATTCTACTTTGGGATATTGATGGCAAAGAAGGATGCAAAACTTAGGTTGATTCGTTGGGTATTACTATTGCAAGAATTTTACTTTGAGGTAAGATAGAAAAGGGGCCTAAATCACGTTGTTGATCACTTTGTGCCCAATTAGAAATGAACATGAGAGAGTTTGGTGAAAGGCTGATAATTGATGATACGTTCTCCTGATAAGATGTTGGATGCCTCCCAATACTTGATTCCCATGGTTCACAGATGTTGGCAAATCATCTTGCTAGTTATATCGTCTCAGCTGACTCTTGGTCCTTTCAATCAAAAGTAAAAAGTTCATCATGATGTGCAAACTTCTTTAGGGATGAGCCATACTTATATAGGAGTTTGCTGATGGATTATTCGGTGTTGTGTGCCGAAGTTGGATGTTGATGTTTTGGAGGCATGCATTCGTCGCTGTAGGTGGGCCTCATAGTTTTGTTCAAAGTGCTCCACAAGTATTGCAATGTGGCTACTATTGGACACCCATCACCATATGCTCATGAGTTTTGCCAAGGTATGTGATAGTACGCCAAATAGAAATGGCATTTAGCGCACGCCCCCCAAAAAAAAGAGCTCTCTCTAAAAACCCCATTGTCGTTGAGTTATTTGATGTATGGGCATTAACGTTAAAAGGCCCCTTTTTGTGGTTCTTATGGGATGAAGTACACATTCTTGTGGCAGTCGATTATGTGTCTAAATGGGTATAATCTATTGCACCTCACAAATAATAAAGGGACGAGTGTCACCGCTTTCTTGAAAAAGAACAGTTTTCCAGATTTGGCACCCCAAGGGGTATTTTATAGTGATGGGGGATCTCACTTTTGCTACCATGTGTTTAAGGTATTATTTGAAAAATATGGGGTTCTCCATAATGTAGCGCCACACAATTACCCTCCTCAAACTAGTGGCAAGTTGAGGTGTCAACAGGGAGACTAAGAAAATTTTGGCAAAAATGGTGAATACTAAGTATAACGGATTGGTCAAGGAGGCCTTGATAGCTCCTTTGGGTCTACCATACAACATACAATACCTCCCATTAGGTATGTACTCCATACCAACTTGTATATGGGAAGGTTTGCACTTACCGGTTGAATAATCATCAGGCCATGGGGTAATAGAAGAAGTTGAAAATGGATTGGAATGAGCTGCGGAACACCCAGAGGCTTAAACCACGGGTTGAATGAGCTTGATGAATTTCTCTTGAAGGCATATGAAAGTTCATCCCTCTACAAAGAAATTATAAAGAAGTACCTTGACCAAAAAATTGAGAAGCGCAATTTTTTTGTCCGGGATTTGGTGCTTTTGTTCAATTCTAGGTTGCGTTTGTTTTCGGGCAAACTCAAGTCCACATTGACTGGCCCCTATTCGATCATCCAACTATTCCCTCATGGTGCGATTGAGTTGGAGAACAAAGAGGGTGTGAGGTTCAAGGTTAACGGGCAGCGAATCAAAATATATCTAGGGTATGCTGAAACGGCTAACAAAGTGATCGAGGCATAGCATCTTGATGAAGTTTGAGTAATCAATAGCACTCCGTCGTGCCACGACGTTAAATTAAGAACTTATTGGAGGTAACCCAATATGTATAATCTAGCCAACTATAGGTTTTTTATGATTCTCTAGGCGTAGTTGTATTATTTTTGCTTTTACTTATTTAATATTTCGTCTGACTGCTCTTTTATTTTTCATTACTAGTGTTGTATATAGCATAAATTAGGGCACGTGTCCAAAAAGTGTCCTAAAAAAAACAAAAATATTATCTTAATGGGTGTTCAATGTGCAGGTATCAAATCACAAGAAATATGCAGAACAATTAGTTTGCTGCACCCATCGACGGAACCATCGACGGACCATCGTGTCATCGACGGACCATCTGTGGGATCCGTAATGACCAGGTATGTCTTTCAAATTTTCCAAGTTAGGGAACCCTCGACGAATCACCATGATGGACCGTCGACCCTGTTACGGTCCGTCGATGGGGAATCATCGCGTCTTTATCCACCGACCCGACCGGGTGAATATTAAAAGTTTTAAACTTTTAAAATTCCCACCTCTTCACATAACCCCTCATAACTGTTTCTCTCCTCATTTCCTAGCATTTCTCCTCACTTCATCACCATTAACTCCCATTCCATCTTCATCTTCTGATTTCCCACATTTGTCCCAAATTCCCACAGTCCCTTTCTCTCCCAAATTCTCCATGTTTTTTCAGTCAATTGTCGGTTGGTGTTCATGGTTGTTGTTGCCGCTGTTCGACTCCTAGAGTTCATACTCTTATTCCTCTACTATAGTTGTCTGGTATGATAATCTGATCCTCTTATATTAGCTTTGGTTAATATTCCTGATTACTATGATGTCTAACTGTTTGGGTACTTAATTTTGGACAAATTTGCATGCTAAAACTTTCGCAAAAATGTCCTCAGTCCCTTAGAAAACTGAAATTGAAAGGGATGGGGGTGTATTGAAAAAAAAAGATAGAGTGTTGTTTCATGATTGTGTTCCTAACCTAGGGTTTGATAGGATGTCGTAAATGCATGTTAAAACTAGGAAAATTCATGCCCTATAGATGATGGGATGCTAGGTAAATGTTTAGTAAACATAGGCTTCTAATAATACTTCAAATTAGTATGATAAAGTGTCAATGTTTGGCTGCAAAACTTACTTCCTTTAAGGTCAGTACGAGACCCCGTTGACGGACCGTCGTTGGGGTCCTTCATCCCTACCTTCCCTAGTTTACTCTAAGTGTCCCTCGACGGACCACTTTACCGGACCGCCATTCCTTTGAAGGTCTGCCCTGTACAACCGTCGACACTGTCAGAACCTTTGTTTCTAACGTTTTTAAAAATTTTTCTAAGTGTCTGTCGACAGAACCTTATAACGGACCGTCGTCCCTTCGATGGTCCGTCCTGCAAAACTGTCGACACAGTCAGATACTTTCTTTCTGACGTTTTAAAACTTTATTCTAAGTGTTCCTCGACAGACCCCCATGATGAACCGTCGATGGGTCCGTCCTGCACTCTGTACTTCTTCACTGTCATTTCTTCTCTATGCTTTGCTGCTTCCTCTGGTACTAACTACTTCTCTATGCAGGTACAAATAACTAAAAACTGGACCGCGTCTACTCACGCGGGCGTTCTAAGTCAGTCGTCCCATAAAACCAGCTTATCATAGGCTCATATGATAAGCGTGACCATAGTACGTGCCACTAGGCACCCACATTCCTACCCCTACTTCCCGATCCACTAGAACCATGCCCTCAAGGGTGGTGCCCGGCGTAGTCACTACCTCCCAGTCTGAAGAGGAGCTCATACTGAGCCGCACACCTTCTAGGTCTACCACACAATCTGAGGAATCATCTGACTTATAGGATGCTTTCGGTTCTAAGGAAGTGTTTAGTTTTGAGGGGGGTCTCGGGGTCCGAGGTGGCCTCTTCTACCTCCACCGCATCCCAGTCTGCCTTGTTTGATGACGCTGATAGTGCTAACTCTACTCTAGCACCCCAGACTGACATCCCCACCCCGGTTGCTGATCAACCCAACTAGTGGTGTTTTGAGGGGTAATATCAGGTATACACCGACGCCATGCTGCCGAATGACATGGGGGTCATGACCCGGACCCTAACACTAGAGATATGAGTCCTTACGGGGAGTATCCCCACCATGTTGGATATTCATGAATTATTCACCAGGCATCAACTGGAGTGGACGGCTCGGGATGTAGGCCACTACAGTGAGGAGATGGTCCGAGAGTTCTACGCCTTTTATGTGGCGACTCTTCAATCTCAGCTAGACAGGCGGGCAACCTCTGCCAAACATGCTCTTTTGGATTACGTCCGAGTCCGCGGCAAGCGGGTTGACATTTCTTTGCCGGCCATCCACAATTATCTCAATGGAGCGGATGTTGATGCCACTCGGACACCTCTCACCATCGAGTTCGACTATTGGTGGAAGTTGATTAAAGATGTACGGTTCCAGTGTGAGCCAGAGTTGAGAGAGACCACCAAGCGGTGGATTTCACAGTACCTTTCTATCGATGGTGAGGCTGCCGATTGGGTGCTCGAGACTGAGGGAAGTATCAAGAAGGATAACCTTACCTTCACAGCCAAGTTTTTGTGGCTACTGGTCTGACACTGCCTTTTACCTACTGTTGCTGGTAATATTGTCACCTAGGATCGTGTAGTGCTGATGGCAGCGATGATTGCTGGGTAAAAGGTGGACTTTGCATGGCTAATTTAGGCAGTGATGCACGAGAGGTCCTTCAAGGTCACTACTACTTACCTTTTCCCGTGCATGATTTTTGCTCTATGCAGGTTAGCAGGAGTGCTCGTGTGGCACATTGATGTGCTCAAGACCACGTCTGGCATAGTAGATATTGACCTCATTCTGGATGAGGCCAATGAGTTGGCTCCCAACATAGGGCTTTGTATAGAGGTGCAGCCTCTATGTGAGAACCTGGAAGCCACAGTAGAGCAGAGCCAAGGGGCTAATCCGGCTACATATGAGCCTACGCCTACTACTCCGGTCGAGTCTATCCCGAGTGGCAGCACTACTCCGAGCTCCTCTCGCTCAATCCCATATGTTACACTGGTCTCGCTAGCTAGGGTCCAGAAACTTGAGGCCCAAATGGACACACTTCTGCACCACATCCATCCTTAGATGCAGAGGTCTATTTGTGAGGCAGAGGATCGCTTAGAGAGGAGGATGGCCCAACACACTGAGCGGAAGGTCATGGAGGTCCACTAGTGCTTGGACGCTTTTGAGCTGCGGGTTCTTGCCTTACCAGCCCCTAAAGTGGATGTGACATCTCTCCAAGGTGCTGTGGACAGTCTTAGAGAAGATTTAGATACTATACTAGAGGCTCAGGTGCAGGAGTTTGAGGCCCCTTCTACTGAGCCCGCTGAGGACATTGTATTGGCTACCTTGTTCTCAACTACCACAGTGCCACCACCTCCACCATGTAAGCGTGCCAAGAGGTACCGGACTAGAGATGAGGAGGAGTCCCGGGCTCGGAATAAGGAGTGCCTTGAGTTTGAAGCTGCGAGGAGAGCCTCACTTATTGATGAAGAGGCTCGCCAATTGAGGGCTATAGAGTTGGCAACTGGGGCATCTAACTCTAGAGTTGATGAGGCTTAGAGGAGCACTACTGCTGGTGTTGTAGTTGATAAGGACACTACTGAGGGTGTCCTGACTACAGAGGGAGCGGGTTCCGCACAATAGGACCCGCTAGCTTGTTGATCGCCGGCGCTTTGCGCATCATGTTTGCTTCACCTATCACCTTATTTTATGTACTTTTATTCATTGGGGCCAATGTCATGTCTTTTTGTTGGGGCGGGTTAAATGGAAAGTGATTGCTAGGGTGAAGTCTGAGTAGCCCAACTCACGATCCTTTGTTGGGGTTTTCTTGCCTGTGTTCTTTTTCTCCAAGAGACTGGTTATTTTTATTGTTCAACCGACATGTAGGTATATTTTGTGCATAGTATATAAATGGAATCTGACGCATGATGGCTAAACAAAATGATATTCTTATTTAAAAGAAATGCTGCATGACTAGACAGAATAACTGATAAATGTGCGGCTCTAAGCATGACATAGAGATACACCACTGCATGACCCTAAATCTAAGACTCGAACTAGGTTTCTAATAGTCTGGTAGAGTAATGAGATGTCAAGTGAGTGTGAGGAAAATTGAAATAGTCCACATACTGAGCTAGAACTTTCCTGGTTAGTCCTGCTAAAATTAAGCCGTAATAGACAATTTGGAAAGGATCATAGGCCCTTCTTCAATAGCCAATTTTTAGCCTAAATAACAGAAAAAAACCCGAATGAAATTAATCCCTTCATGATCCAAATGATTTGAGCTTAAAATAGACCTTTCTGATTTTCACAATAAACTGATCTTTTCTGGGAACAAGTGTTGGCCCTGGTCCATCCTTTAAATGTGCACCTCAAACGTATGCCCAAAAAGGAATAAGTTGTGGTGCTTGCTAATGCCCGTAGTAAACAACTTGTTTGTGGCCCTGACCCAACTTTGTGTATGTCTACCTTGAATACGGCAAAGCCATGGTTGAGGGTGGCTATTATGAGGAATACTCCGGAAAGTGGTGGTTGCAAGAATAAAGAGAGAAAGACGAGCGAAAAGGACTAAAGAAAGGTTAAAGCGAAGAAAAAAAAAAATTACAAGGAAGAGAAGAGGTCCTTTACAAAAATTGAAAAAGAAGGGAAAAAGAAGGGATACTAGCAGGATCAAGGAAAATTGAGAAAAAGGCAGATAAAATGATAAAAATGGCAGTGACACTAACTGGTTATGCAAGGAGTGAAACAATCGCTAAATAAAATAGATCTTTAATGAACCATTCTAACCCTAGCCGAAGTTAAAACCTAAAAAGGTCTATCGTTGAGTAAGAGTGCAGTATGGTAAACAACTTAAAGAAGTGGAAAATAGGGAAAACCTATGACAGGCTGGTATAAGTGAGGTGGGAAGTTGGTATGAGAGTGAGTGTTGAAAGAAAAAATAATTCCTACACTCAACTGAAAATCGTATCTAGTGTGAAAAATTGAGGATGTTTTGTGAAGGGGTAGTGAGGACACTAGTGGCAATACCGGGAAAATTGGTAATCTTAGTGGAGATCAAAGAGGATAGTTGTCGGTGTTGTGACTTTGGTCATGGTTTACCACCATGAACAAGCCTATAGTATAGCATGCATAAATTAATTTGAAAATTAATCGAGTTGATAGCCAGAGATATTGCAAAAAGCTAAAATAAGGATTTACATTTGTACAAAGTTTTGGGCGTGATGTCATAGTGCATCGCTTGGGACAAACACACGAATTTAAGTTAGGGTGTGATGTATAGCGTGCAACAGTACTTCAAACCTATGTTTAGTTTGGTCTAAGGCCTTTTATTATTGGTTTTCATTAGTTTTCTCTTTGTTGAAGGAAGGAAATGGTCAAAAAGGAGAGAACGGGGGAGGACTTGTTTCAAAAAAAATTGCCAGATAGTGAGACCTACGGAGCCACCGACGGTCCGTAGCTGGATAACGTCGTACGAAGAAGAAGGTTGACAAAGGAAGTTGGGGAATTCTGACCAAGTGTGGGGATATGGAGGATCTCGATGGACCATCATAGCTACGACGAACCGTCCTGCACATCCGTCAATGTTAACAGAAAGTAGCCCCAATTACCATCTCCAAAAGATTCTAAGTATGGAAGAACAAAAGACATCGACAGACCGTCGTGCAAGCAAAGGATCATCATCAATGTCCGTCGATGATAACATAAAGTTAGTGAAGAAATCAGCAGAAAAAGGAGTTAAATATGGAACGACGGTGGGCCTCAACGGTCTGTCGTGACCTCGACGGTCCGTTGCTCCAATCGTCGACTGAGATGCATTTTTTGGGCAGATTTTCCTAAATATATTTCTCTCTTTTGTTAGTACTCTATTATTATAAATACTTGTAAAAACCTCATTTTTGGGGTTAGAATTTTTGATATTTTCTAGTTTTATTGTTCTAAGTGTTGGATTTTTGAATTTTGTGAAAATTACTTTATTTTCCGGAATAGTTTGTTGCATTTTTGATTGGATTCAAGAATCTTCTGGGATTTTTTTCTTTCAATCTCATCAAAACAAGTTCATGGAATTCTTATCTAATTAATATGAATGTGTGATTAATAATATGCGTAACTAACTCCATAAACTAAGGTTGTGGGAAACCATGGGTAAATAAAAAGGTAAAACCTAGCTAAAATAAAAATTCTCGAATAGGTATTGCTGTATTGATAATTCTTTGTTTAGCAATATTTTTAAACGAGGCAAGTCGTATTAGAACGCGCCTTGTTTCTACTTGCTGGTCCAAGGAGGTTTTGTTATGGTAGGTAATAATAGAAAAAAAATTATCAACGTAGATTTAGTATACACTATCTATAGGCTAGTATGTTAGGTGCAAAGAAAAACTAAGCCAAAAATCGATTATTTGCTTAATATGAGGTAAAGGTCAGTTTTCGAAAAGGATACACACGTATCCGGGCCCTAAGGTGCGAAGTGAAAAATTTCCTTGTTGCGGGACCAAGGATAGAATACATAACTTACCACTTTGCATGCAAGATAATAGGAAAGGATTGTTTATAGCTAGAATTACTGGTTGTTATGTAACCTGTGGGGAATAGTTATCCATAGTTTCTTTCATTACTGATAAAAAATCAAATCTTTTGCACATGTTATTTATTTACATAGAAATAGTTAATTACAGGATTGCTTAAAAACCCCTTTTATGACTTGTTTCTTGGAAAGGGACTGACTTACTAGAAGAATAATAGGTTAAAGTTAACTGCTAAATTCATTTTCTCGTGGGAGACGACCCCAACCTAATAGATGGCTCTTTACTTGATACGAATTTTATACTTTCTTTTTGAAGTAAATTTGAGCGTATTCAAGATTTATAATACTTCTTATCTGTTACTCCTAATTACCATGTCTTTATATTTTTGAATTTTACAGGTTATCTATGCTATATTATAAATTCACCACAACTATTGACATTACCTCAACCATTCAACTTTAAAAAGTTAACACACCTCAGGTAAAACGATCATATTTCGAGATAGCTAATGTTTTGAGTTAAGGTTTCCTATAAAAAAATTGCAATTAGAAAGACGAGGAGAGATGGATATTCTTTGCACTTTTTAAAAGCGTGAATTTACTTATACTCAAGGGTCTATCAGAAAACAACTCTACCTATAGGGATCGCGTCTGTACATAAATGCTAGTCATTTTTCAGAGCCCATTTTAACATTGTTACTTTATACACACCATGATTTTATTCTTTGAAAAAATCTAATGGGAAACGAATTAGTGCTAGAAAACATTTCTCAAACTTAGTCTGATTGGGGGGGGGGGGGGGTACTATTTCATGAGTTATTTACTGCGTAGGAAATCTTGTAACAATCGGGTGATTTATTTCTGATTTTGATTTACATGAGTAATTTAGATAAGTCGTGTAATGACCGTATAACTTTCAAAGTTGAATTCGGAACGAGTATAAATCGAGAAATTGATCTCAGAGTAAAAAGATATTTTCATCGTGTCGTAGGTTAGAGACGTGTTGTGAAATAATTCTCTTAGAAATGAGTTAAATGGTCATTGTTCGTGGAAGCAAACCTTGGTTTTCGATTAGTGGCTCTAATAGGGCCGTATAGCTGGGGGGGATTGCCGTTGTGGCCGACCAGAACGACATAAATCGTAAATAAACCCTAAAACTTATTTATTATGCAATTTTAATTTTTGATAGGTAATGAACGACCACATACGGACTATTCGATTAGTTTTCCTACATTCTTGCGCTAATGGTAAGTGTTCACCTCCTGAATCATTATTTCAATCCTGTAACTATTTACTTTGGTTTATAACAATTGGGAGGTTTTGAATTGAACCATCGTGGGAAAAGCCCTAGCTTCGATATATGAGATCAAGGGTTTTGACCCAGGGGTTTGATATGATCAACTATGACCGAGTAATTGGATATTGTTTTTGATCCTTTTGTGTATTAATTATTTTGTAGACCTAAGTTGAAATAATATGAAATGGAAGATTCAAGTTCCTGGGATTCAAATTTTTATTGAGGTAGGGTAAGGACTGTGATTGTAAATGTATGTTGTTTATTATTCATTATGAGACTTTTACGTAGATGAATGTCGAATTATTGATCACACTGTTGTAAATAAAGATATATGAATGGACTAGATGCATGAATCACTTCTTGATTGTAAAACTTGAAATTATATTTGTGTTTGTGATTGTGGTGTGTTGAAGGATTGGATTGACACGGTATGGCATAGATAAACTAGGATCAGATTGTAAATTGACATAAAGATGACGAGCAGATTGTGTCATAAACAGAACTTGGAATCACATTTTCACATTATTGCATAAACTATGTGATCGGGGGGGGTTACCAAGTTGTGGTGGTATTGTAATTCTGGGTTGCATTTGTTGGAGTTCCTTAAATTTGACTCATGTGGGGCCTTATTTAATGCAAATAGTGTCCTCAATTTTTATTTTATAAAGCAATATCTGATAAAAACATCTAAAGTTCAGGTATTGGGGATTTTTTATGAGCAAGGGACACTTAGGCTCAAAATGGAAGAAAGAGCTTGAAGATTCGTAAAGTGGCATCACAAGCAACACTGGCGATAAGCGTACCAAAAAAGTTTTCCTTCTGTTACAGCAGGGGGTGAGAGTTGAAGGAGTTGATCAAACGGTGACGAAAAGAAGCAGTCGTCGCTTACCAAATAGTTTCCATGAAGCATAGTTATTCCACCCAACGAAAAACCGAATGGATGGATATTGAGGCAAGCACAAATAGCGACGAAACCAGAGAGAACGGGTTGAGTCACCGAATCGCTCGGTAATTCAGAAAAGACGCGATTCGAATGGATCCACATCACAAATCTGAAGTCTATAAACTTCTTTATTGTTCACAAAAAAATTTAGTGTGTAAAAAAATATACACTAAATATTTGATTTAGAAACTTCTGTTATTAATTTTTCTCGCAAATTTGGAGGGTTGAGGAACTTGAAGAAGAAGTTCTTCTTCCAAATATAGAAGTGGGTCTTCTCCATTTACCTTCTTTGATATTTTAAGGTTATATGTTATACTCACTTTATTCGTTTATCATGTTAGTATATTTTATTAATACTTGAGTGTGGCCTAAAACCCCCATTTGGAGTTGATTTAGCAACGTGTGTTTGATAGTAAAGTTGTGTCTTGTTTGCTCATAGGATTAGATGTATGTTTTGTTGGAGATTTTAACGACTGGTTGATGGTTTAATTAATTGTTTTGTTAGTTTAAATAAAAACAACCCATGTATTTTCGGGCTTTCCTAAAAGGATGCGGTCGCGAAAACCAGGACCACTAGGACTATGCATAAGGAGTTATTTAACATAAGTTCATCGAGACGGTGAGCGTAGTCCATTATCCAAAGGGGCATCCTCTTTAAGGTCGGAGTGTGGTAAGTCATAACGCTGGTTGGTTTAGACTAGTTGGGTCCTACAGGAACCATGTAATATGAGATGTTGGCGAGGAGAGGGAACTGATACACATAAAGATTAGCCTTGTCACCGTGTGTTGCGAATTATCATATAAACACATGTACACTTTTCTTTTGTGTCAACATATATTTTATCACACCTCGAGATCTTCTCCACATATTATTTTCTCCTTTATTTATTCCTATTTTAATTACTTGGGACCCAAAAACCCTTTTTTTCTGATATTTGACACTTGGTGTACAAATTGAATCTAATGTATTGTGAACTCGAAAATGTCTGAAGCTATTCACTATCAGGAATGGTAATTCTAAGTAGCTACTAATTTCAGTACCACTCCCTTAGGACACGACTCTAACATTTGGTTGGGTTACTTTACTAACTTCGATTTGTAAACACCCAAATCGTAGTTTAGTGTCGTTGATCACGAAATTAACACTCCGGAATTCCATGACCTAATATAGAGCATCACACGATGAACTAATACTTGCAACACTGTTTATAGACCTAAAACAATGTATTAAACATATTTAGTAAGTGTTAAAGTCAAAACATCAAGAAATATCCATGACATCCGGTGAATTATGAAATGTGCACTAGTGTGCCTTGGCATGTTTCATGATATTCTAAGAGTCGGAATTTAATAAAAATCCAAAAAAGTGTTAAACATATAGAAGAGTGTGTTTAGGGTAGAATTGTCTGGATACGAATCCCCAAGGACCATCCTAAGGGTCTTGGAGAGGACCCTTGCATTTGACCAAAAGCGGTCAAATTTGGCAGTGGTGAAAGGACGGACGAAACAATGAGTCATTGATGGGTCAGCAGCCCGTCTATTGAGTCATGGTCCAGCCTTATACAACTCTTCATAATTGTCAAAATGACCGGTCTCTGTCCCATACTATGGAACAACAGGACGGTCCGTGGTCCAATCGATGGCCCGTAGGTCGGGGTCTCATTGGTTAGGGTCGAGTTTGACTGTCCAATTTTATGTTAAGGGACTTAATTAGTTAGTTAATTTGTTAATTAATTGTTAAGGGAGGGTCAATTAAGCTTGTTGAGAGAATATATAAGACCTAAACCTCATCACACTAATCTAACACTCAACAATTCCCCAACCCAAGTTCTCTCCAGCTTCTCTTCTTTCTCTCTCAAGTGGAAGACCCCATTGAAGAACAATTCAAAGCTTGAGTAGAACTTAAAGACTTCATCTTTTATCCATCAAACACTAAGGAATACTAAGGTATGGAAGTTGTTCTCTATTGGGATCTCCTTCCCCAAGAGGCTCTACAAAATTGATTTTAAAAAATGTCAAGAACATGGGTTTCTTCTCAATTTCGTGAATTGTATTTCAACTGATTTGATGTTGGTTTCTTTTGATTATTAGTGAGGGATTATGATTATATATTGATTAATTTTTGTAGTTCTATGATCGAATCTATGAATATAATCCTTTAACCTAATTCTAGCTATTAATTGGACTTGTAGATGATTAGGATTATTGTGAATTGGCTATGTTATGTATAGATCACTGATTTTGATTATGATGAGGGTTACTGGATAATTGATGAATTTGAGGGTTGAGATTCTTGATTGAAGGCCATGGTGTATTGGTAAGACTTTGTGATGTTCAACTATTTACTGCAATAATATTGGATTATAATTGGTGATGATGTTGTGCACTTGATGTAATATATGTTATTAGATTATGAATATTGATGATATGAGGAAGGTCTTGACTAGATGAATTGTGATATCAAGCTTCTTAGGGTATATGATACAAGGTGAAATGTGAACAACTGTGTGGCCGACTATGAATGGATTATTGATGTATTGAGCTCAGCATTAAGGGTTTGTTATGAAAGGACATTTATGCCACTACAAAATGAGAATTATTAACATGAGATCAAAAGGTGTAGTCCTATTCACTATACTAATTCTTGATGATTAAGAAGACTTAAAGGAATTTCAAAAAAGGTGACTTTAGATTATCACCGAGTTGAAGTTGGACAATTCACCAAAAATTCTCATCCCCCAAGTCCACAGCATGAGGGCTCTCAATTGATAATGGGCATGTAGAGGGTTCAAGAATTCCAAGAACATATTTCGTAGTTCCTGAAACTCTGTTTCCTCCATGAGGAATACTAGGCAGTTGATCCACCTAGAAACTTTAATGGTTCATTGTTTTGGTCCTACCTTGGTAGTAGGCCATATTCTTGGGGGTGGGTGTCATGAACCGAATTCGATGTTTAGCCACATGGTTTATGTAGGTTAAGGAGATTGTTCCTGAACTTAAAATGAAAGTTATTAAGTGAACACTAACTAGGGACTTAAGGGGGTTTCTACTAGTTGTTAAGTAGGGGTATGGGACTTTTTATCATGGCACAAGTGGGCCTTGAGGGAGAAGTCCTAGGAGGTTTTTTCGTTATTTAATTATATATGTATTAATTGTATATGAGGACTTTTATGTTGATGATCCTTTAGATATTAGTTTTCATTGTTGAACAGGCTAGTGGTCATGTTGATGTACATTGATTATGAACATGCAAGAATCGAAGATATATGAAATGTTGACATTTCTTATTGATAACTTTACTTTGTTACTTGGACTATGTGGGGTTATAGGGGGCTTCACATTGACATTTGCCACTTGTAGGATTGTGAAGGGGTTTGAGTAAGGGTCGTATATATATTTGTTGATGTTATAACTCTTGTACATGAATTGTTGCTAGGCATATGTTTGAGTTTTTATAAGTATATGATCTTCAAAATGATGCATTCATGTGTGATATGACCCTTAGGTTAATACTATCCATATTTACTTTATTTGTGATTGGTCTTGGTCTTGTGTTGAATAGGACTTTCCTTGAATGATTTTGTTCTTAGTCCAGGATTACTGATCATGAGTGTGCATAAAGGATTTCGAAAAGTGAGTAGCATGGTTTTTAAGAAAATGTCCTGAAGCATTGATTTCAATGTTTTTGTGCATCTGTTTCCATACATAGTACGTGGTTTATATTAACCATATTCTTTTCCCTTCTCCCAATGATGTAGGTTCGGGCCGTTGAGGTATCAAGGTCGTTGCAAGAAGGACTTAGAAATTTTGTCCAAGTTTTGGTAGGTCCTCTAGGTCGAGGATGGTTCCACCTACTCTACGTTAAAGTTTTTCCATAGTATAAAGCATTATATCAATTCCTAGAGTTGAAGATATTATTATTATACTAAATCCTTATTGTTGGTTATATTGTTCAAGTGAAGCCTATGTAAAACTGTCTATGTGAGGAGTCTAAGTAAACTCATATTGTAGTATGTGGAGGTCTATTGTAAACTTTATATGTAAAAAAGTTATGTTATGACGAATGCTAAGAGGCTGTGTAAGTCCTCTCCTAGAGTGACGATTGATGCCGGTTACGTCTAGGGTGCTCCCCGATCATCACATGAAATATAAAAGATACACATATTGAAAGCTCAAAATGGATCCGCTGCAAGGAATGTTCAGGAACTTTTAAATATAAGTTTGTTGGTACAGTTGCATCATGTGGTACAATACTGAAGCTACGTTGTGAATGATTTTCTCCTCCGATTATGAACTTTTGTATCATTCTCTGGCTTGCTACCTGTTTGTATTCGTGGTGGATTTTGGTATACCTTAAATGGAAAAAAACATTGGTATTTTTTTTTGGGGGAAGGGGGTTCAATACTGCTGTAAATTTATCGGTTCTTCTTTACCTACTTAATAGGGGGTTTGAGTACATAAAATGAATGTGATTGTGTATTGGGACATCAGTCTGCTAAGTTTATCATTAGTTTTCTTGAAGATATTTGCTGCTTGAAGCTTATGTATTGTACCATCAGCAAGCCCACAATCTCGGCAGATTGCTTCAGGTGGATTCCCCTCATTGTTTTTGTCCTCTGAAATGTTTGTTTTTTGCTCTTCGGTTGTTTATATTATGCTTCCGTTATTTATGAGTTGTTGCTCTGACAATGAATGTTCTTTTGTTTTTTTCTTGTTTGTTGTCTAGGTTGTGAATTTATGATGTAGAAATTTTCTTGTAGCATACTAGGGTCGTTGGTATTTGAACATATCGTTATTTATGTAACATTTGGGTCTAGTATTATATTTTGTTAGAGTATGAGAACTTGTTTGTTCTCGTGATGTTGTTATAATTTAATTTTACTTTTGACTCATTTATTTTTATTATTAAGTTCCTGTCAAAGTATGCTGTGAAATATTCAATATGTTGAACCATTGTGGAAATTCATTTAAGACAGATGTTATTGAATTGTATATATGATACTAGTTTGTCATATAGTTTAGCTTTAGGTTAATGATTACACTATAGTGTGAGTAATAATTTTTATTCGATTTGATAAGATTTTGGGGGATTATCGTTAGAAGTTCAAACTAAGATAATTTTATCAATGGGATGTGTTCATTATTTTTAGGACAAAATTGATAGTTAAAGTTTGTTTAATTTAGTGTCAAAAACTGAAGTGAATATTCTAGACTAAAAAATATTGGGACGCTGAAATGGGGAAATTAAGATGGTTTCAAAAGGATATCTACATTTATTAATAAGCAAAAACCATTGTCGTTAAAGGTTATGAACTTGTACTGAAATTTTTTATTCAAATTTACAAAACTGTAAAAATGGACACTATATGAACATTGATTGTTGTATTAAATTTTATTTTAAAACTATCTTTATTGCCACTAATACTGATGCACATTAGAAGCAATGTCGTAGGATTACCGGCTATAAAAAAAACACTACAAATATAACTCCTATTTTTTTATTTAACTGTCTCTAAATTTCCGCAAGCAATTGCCGCTAGAACAAATGTTGTTTTGCTAATGTTAGGGTTTTTACTTTATATTTAATAATTCACATGAGAAACCTACCGCTTTGGGATTGGATTTTGTAGACTTTTTTATTGCCGTACCCATTGCCACTAAATCAAATGATTTAGCGGCAAAAGATCTTGACTTTACTAGATTTTGTCCAAATGGCTACCAAAAAGCCTTTCCCGACCCTGATTCAGCAAACCAAAGGGCATTGGATGGTATGACTATAGAAAGTTCATAGTTTATTGGACGCTAATGCCCATTATTACATGCCCTCATATCCCTTTGAGGTAGTGACTTAGTCCCGGTTTTTTGTATTTTTTTGTTGGTCCATATATAATTCCTCGGTGTATTTGCCATTATAGAATTTCCAAGTGGATTTGAAGTATTCTTAGGAGTTTGAGCTACCACAAGAGTTGGCGGCAAATTCCCTATGTGTATGTCTTCATGGCTGAAAAAAAGGCATGGGGATCCGCCATCATCATACTAACTAAGCTTATGCGATCAAGATGGGGTGGGTAGAGTCAGTCAAGTTACTTCGGAGGAATAACTTGTGTAAGAACTAAATGGGAATGAAGTGGTGAAGAGGACATGAGAATACATATTTGCATCTTTTTTAGTCCAGAGAAAATGCTCACCAAGGGACAAGTTTCTTCTTACTATTTATCTATATCTTGAGTAAGCATATTGTTTTGCTCCAGTTGATCGTGGTGTTTGAATTGATGTTGCTACCCAAGTTATAAGAGTAACCTTACTCGAGGACGAATATTCCCAAAGGGATAACATTTTAAATCCAGCAAGAAAAAATAACTAGAAAAGAGTTTAAAATTTGATAATATTTATTTTGGAAAGAATAACAAAAAATTGGAAATTTTAAGGAAGTTAAAAAGTGTGCTTTGGTCCAACTTGAAATGACCATAAACTCATAGCTAAGTTAGGTGTATTTATAAATATTGTTGAAGCCTTAGGAAGAATCTTGCCAGCGACTTTGCGTGATTCCGAGTTCGCAGGAGTTAGTTTGACTTTCGGAGAGTAGGGCTGTTGGATTAAGGAAATCCAATCCGGGATTTTGGGATCACAAAGTGTATTTCTTAACTTAATTAAGTTATTCATTTTACGATTAAATTAATTGGATAAAATCATATTTTGATCAGTTCAGAAAAAACAGAATTCACGACTAGGACTTGGAGAAAAGAGAAAAGAAGAGAAAAGAAGAGAAACGAGGCGAGGGAAATCAAGAATCGCGAAGAACACTCGAGTTTTTTCGTGTGAAATGCTGGCGGCAAGGGTGATATCTAAAAATATGTGAAGATCACGTAATGTGGGATTGTTCATCCACTCACCAACCTGTTTAATACATCTAATTTATGTTTTGAATTTTATGAAATTGAGTTTTGAAGAACATGTTAAAAGTTTTTGTGAGTTCTTATGGTTGTGTTGTTGAAGGTTTTTGATGATTTGATTCATGTTTATGGGTGTATGTAAGTTCAGGTTGAATATAATGTTATTATTGTTGTATGATGATCCTAAGTGTTGGGGTAAAGAACCAGGGAAGTTATAGGGTTTAGAGATGAAAATGAAAGGAGAAAAAAACAAAGTACAGAATGGGCCTGGGGATTAGCCAAGGCACGTCGCGCCTCCCAGAGCCCCAAAGGTTAGTCTTGTTCGTTGTTCCTCTGGGGCGTTGTGCCAGCTAGAGCGCCCCAACCATCGCTTTTAAAGTTTTTTGAGCTGTGCACCCTACTCCTCTCAGAGCCTCAGGGTGGCAAGTCTCCCCATTTTCCCCCATTTTTCCGACTAGTTCCATAGTGATGTTGCCTTTGTTTCCTAGTTGATTCTTTACCCTCTAAGACATCTAAACATCATTAAATCATACATAAATATGATATCATAAACCTTGAATCCTAATAATTTCCTAAAAATAAGATCAAGTAAAAGAAGTCAAGAGTCAAGTCGAACTGTTAAGAATAAAACACAAGAACGTATTATTAAAGTTTTCAAGGAGTCTTTAAGCAATTTTTTTTAACTTTTTACTTTCATAGTCAATTAAAAGTTAAGTAAGAGAAAGGTAGAGTTTCTTATTCTCAAAAGCTATAAGGGAACTAAGTATTCCCAACAGTTCATAAAAAAACTGTTTTCCATGTTGAACAAAAAGGGAAATCTCCCACAGAAAACTTGTATCCATTCATGGGTTATTAAGGTTATAATTTTTAGATGGATTATTTAAGTTTAATTAGTAGAACACTAAGTTACGTTCTTCGATGTTACAACAAAGTATAGGATATTCTAGCAGCGTGGACAAGAGTGTTGTATCACAACTTCGGCTCATAGGAGGGTTGCCGGTTAAGAGAATCTCCACGAAAAGTATGTGTGTTATTTCTTTATTGATTTAAACTTCTTTCATTGAGTGGAAAAGACCAATGGTAAGTGTTTCCCTTCACATCTTTCAGTTTAAGTTATTTTTAGCTTCCAACTCGCATAACACGTACATTCAATGTACGATGCAGTTATCAGCGTCATCTATGATGCAAACATATGTTAACTAGGATCAGGATATCGCGTAGCCTTGATCGGGTGAGTAGCTCAGGAGTATTTGTGCGCTCCTTACATTTGGGAGGACAACTTTGATCGCTTAATTTTCATTTTTCAGTTGTTAGAAATTTATTGGTGCTCTTGTCACAACGTTCTCTTTGTTTAGAGGATTCATAGATCGATAACCTTACATCCTTGTCATGTTTTAAGGTATTTTTAGCTTTCCAACTCGCAACACGTACATTCAATTACGAATGCCAGTTATCATTGCGTCATCTTATGTGCAAACATAATGTCAACTGAGGATAGGCATCTCGCGTATAGCCTTGATCGGGTGAGTAGCTTCAGATTCATTTGGTGAGCCTCCTACATTTGGAGGACCAACTTTTATAGCTTATTTAATTTTCAGTTGTTTAGATTGATTAGTGGTTGATCTTGTAACAAAGTTTCTCTTGGTTTAGAGATTCATAGATCGAAACATGTTCTTTGGTGTTATCATTCAGTTGTTAAACGTTTCATACATGAGTTTCCACTTAGGATAAGTATTAATTTTAATTTCGTACATGAGTTATCTCTTGTGTTTAAGTCTTACACTGAGCAACGCCATGCTAAGGTCCACTCGAGGCACAAAAAAATGTCATCCGAGTGTCGACCACACCCAGGGTGCAGGATCGGGCGTGACATTATGATATGTGAAAATGTATGATGCTTAAACTGTGAATTTGGATATAAAATCATTAAATTAATAAAAACATTTAAAAATTGTATCAGATTTAAAAACTACTGAAAAGGACTCCAAAATTTAAAAATAGCTGACGAATCCCCATGTGTTTTCGAAAAATGCTGGACACTTTACATTAAATATGATGAAAGGGAGTATAAAAACAAGTATCAATAAACCCTAATTAGTGAGGTATTTTTTAAAAAAAAATTAGCCTCCTTAAACATAAAATGGTAGCTTCCTCCTTATTGCCATACTGACTAGTGCTCTTGTCAAGGCCATATTGAAAACTAGTTGTGATTTGTAGAGGTTTTCTAACATTATGTTGTAATAACTAGGGTACAAATGTTAAATTTTCTAAAAATAAAAATACATATTCTATAAGTTACACGAAAAATATTGAAAGTCCAATATAGCGATAACTCAAATATTAGATTTTATTTGGGAGGAAAACTATAGTCAACGAAAATATTATTTAATCCCCCAAATCGTAAACAGTTCCAAAATAAAATGAGAAGAGAAAGAAGTATATAACTTAATATATTCGACTTTGTGAATAAAAATTTTCATGCTTATTATATAGTATATATATATATGGCACTAAATTAAACAAATTAAATATTTACGTGGAGAATCAATATACTTGATTTTTTACCAGGGTGGGCAACAACCTAAATTCATATTGATTCTTCAACAAACATTTATTTGTCTTTTTATATCTTCCTGTTAGCACTGCGTGTAAAAAGTTAAAAAAAATATATTAAACATAATTAATAAAATTCATTAAAAAAAAAATAAAACTAATGAAATTATCTGTAATGAATTAAAAATTAAAACTTACAAGGAGGATAAAGAAAAGAAAAATGTTAGCCATATTGAAATAAATTGATCAAAGTGCATAAAATATAAATGACATAAATCGTTTAATGAAGAATAGGATATAGCTAAGTTCATTTATAAAAGAGATGGGATACATTAAACCTTTAAATGACACAAATTCTATTTAAAAATTAATAGAAAGAACGGTTACAGAAAAAAAAAATTTAAAAATTAAGATCATTAATCCAAAGGGCAAAGATTTATCAATATGACTAATATCAAAAAAAATATTGTGACGGACCCAGACCGTCATGATTGACACGCCACACAAACCTCTGCTGGGAGAGAACCACTCTGACAATCCAAATCTAAGCCAACTACAATCAAAACTAAGCCAAGAAGAGGACAGAAGCAAGTAATAAAAAAAAATATAAATGCGGAATAAATATCTAGAATCTTGGAATCTCATGTTTTTTTATACCAAAACATCTGGTAATATCCATAAGTCTAAACAAGAAGGGATACATCCCCAAATTAATTGTCACATCGGGTTTACCCTCTAGACGTAACGGCGTAAGTTCGTCCTTTTTAAGGAATAAGAATAGCCTTTAGTCTCATGGATAATCTAGATTTAAAAATGCGGAAAATTTAATTACTTTCATTATCAGTACTTGGAGGTTGTTACATGACCTCTACATAAACATAATAGATATTCAATTGAGGATACGTAGGACCCTTCGTATAGGAATGTTTACATAGCCTTCTTCTGTTATTGCAAATACATATACATAAAATATAGAAATTGCATCAGGATTGTCTCATCTCATACCATCTAAACGATTATCACAATATGGGCATAGCCCTTACATTAATCCAACAAGACCACATAAAGGTAATTTGCAAAAGGCAATACTCAATTAAAAGGATAAATCAAAGAGTCATTAAGCACATAACAAGTCACATATGCTAGATGATGGCATTGCCCTCGAAAGTTAAGGACCTTACCCCACATGGATGAAGGAAGAAATACAAGCTTTACAATGTCGCTTCCAAACTCTGTCACGATCAGGCAACCTAAAATGCTGGGGTCAGAGGAAGTAAATGGGGTAGCATTCCACATGTACTAAGTATGAGGATCTTATGCACATACACCAGCAAACATGCTAAAAGGACTTCTTATCCAAAACATGCAAACTACCCCTGTAGGGGCTAAGGCAAAGTCAAGTAAGTTCATATCACCAAACCAAACATGCTTTTACTATCTCACGGGTAATACTTATCCCAACAACTTGAAACCATGATTATTACACCCTACCCATCACGAAATAATATCACAAAAAATGAATAAGCTGTCAAACATATCATAATAAGCAAGACACCTACCCACAAAGTCCTTATCCAAGTCAACAAGGGCAAATGACCCAGCAACAGCGCCATAACCTTAACTCAATCAAGTATCCTCAAACAAAGAGAAAACGGTATGAACAATGTCAAACTTTACATATGATGGCATTAAAAGTTTACATTCTTCAATATAAACATATAACCCAAGGCGGTATTCATAAATGAACTAGTAAAAATCTAGATCAACGATGTGACATGGTCATCATATATACATCATTAATTATCATAACATAAAAATATATAAGAACCTGCGCCTAAGATCCTCCTCAGAATAGCTACTGCAATGTTAGGTAGAGTTCCTATTTACCCATTACCTAGACTAGTTAGGACCCCTTTTGGTATCCAAGTTAGTTATTTAAGTATTTTAATAGTTTTATCTTTTGGGGAGGAAATCTTGACCTAACTGCATAGACCACATTGAGCTAGTTTGGAATCCGGTGTCATACAAACAATACAACGAAAGAGGGGTACTAATTGCCCCAAGGTATACCAAAAAAGTTAAACATAGCAATACGGGAATCCACTGGATAGTTATCCTATGGGGGGCCACATATTTCAAAGAAACTAGAGATATAGTTGGGACCTCTTTATGGACATGCATTATAGTCTCAAATTCAAAGTGTAAAGTTAGTGTTCCTACATAACCCTATGTGGGAGGGACATTCCCAATCTATTTCTCTCCGTTGCTTACTAAGATTAAGTAACTTTTGAAATGTCTTTAAGCGTTTAATTACCAATGGAGCTTAATTTAGGCCACATCGGTCTTTACCCCTTGATATAATCATCCATCATCAATAGCTCTATAAGAATTGTATGAGTTATAAGTCCTTTCATCACCCAATTCAGCTATAAGTGAGTTAACACAGTTAAGCATTTCATAGCCATATTAAGGCAATTGATAGTTTTGACCATCCTTATATCACATTCACCTTAACAACTCCAAAACATAGTCAAGAGATTTCAATTCAACGTCCAGACCCACCCTATCATCCTAGTTTAAGGTATACTCAATTGTAATATCATGGATCTTAAAACAATTAATCACAATTGGGAATAAATATCGCGATTCGAAGATTACCAAGTCTTCCTCATAGTTGATCATCAGGTCCTATCATCAACCTATAACTCAACCAATTTTGGGGAGTAGAGTAGAGTAGTAACAGAATCACATAATGATAACAATATAAAAATAACAAGGTCAATTGATTCTCTATAACACAATTCAACACTAGATCACAACTTAAGATACGATGCATAGGCTAATTTTACTTACAATTCAACCCTATATTCACATCTCAAGAAAAATACGCATCATAGGCCTATCCAATTCCATTCTTAATTAATAATAAGAAACCATAGGATGTAATCTAATCAACAACACTTCAATTGAATGATTCACAATACAATTAGGTTTATGATCACTACTAGGGTAGGGATGGAGGATCATATTCGTCAATTTAGACCAAACATTAACAATTACCATAAAAAAGTTTAATTACATTTAATCTACACAAATACCTAAGGAAATTCATTAACAACTCCAATTCAAAAAAATTAATTTGTAATGAATGAAAACCCATAGAAAACTCAACTTTTGAATCTAATTTGAAGGGAACCCTTGAGGAAAGAGGTCTTCAAAGTGAATAGAACCCATTACCTTAACATTGGAAAACAATTTGAAAAAGGGAGTTTATTTAAGAGTTGGTGTCTTTAGATTAATGAGGTTAAGGGTATTATTAGTGGGACTGAATCAAATTAATTAGTCTCCCTTTAATCCCCAACTAACCCCTAATCGACTAAAACTTAATTAATTAAATAAAAATTAATTAAAAACGTTTTTTGTTGTAGCAACATAGGCCCTCACAGACGGACCACGCTTACGGGCGTCTGTGAGGCGATGGGAAATCCCCCTCCGTACTAAACTCCATCTCTTGTCCATAGACTTAAGGCGAGGTGCTTCCTCCAATTGTTATGTGGGGACGACGGTTGGACTTCGTCGCTCCACCGATCCACACATGACGTAGCCTGCACCTCTTAACTCCGCGATGAAATTCAGATGCGTATGGGTGAAGGGACCTTTTAACAGCCTCAGTGTGGGACGACGGTTGCATCGACGACTTCCCATCATCCACACACATACAAAGGTCTTCCTCAAGGGCCCTTGGTTGATCCGGGGGGATCATACCGGGACGTTTCAAACCATGATGAAATAACTCCAAACACCGAGTAGAGGTACCTTTCCACCAAATATTAATACATTTTTTAACCTAAAAGGTAAGTCAAACAGGCTTAAGGTACAGTTAACAACCTTGAACCAACTTCCCGGCGTTCCTCTTGGACGTTTGGTCTTTAACCTCCTAAATGGACCTATATTCATTTAAAGATGGACTTAGAACAGTACTAGATCTTATGTACTTATTTTAGGGATTTCAAAATATGTCTTTGTATTTTAAAGGATGGTTAATTATCCCCTCCTTAGGAACATTCATCCCCGATGACACTAAATTCCTTTGAAGGAAGAAGGAATAGACTCAAGACTAGTGAGCCTAACAATCAAACAATATCAAATCAAAATTAAAGCATATCAGTTTCAACAAGGCAACTATGAAAACTCATATTACCAACATAAGGCTCAAACACTTCATCATGAGGCATTGTCCTTCTCATAATATTATGAGCTCAACATAGTATGACATGGAGTCAGTTAGATAAAAGTAAACTTAACAACAGCTACCTATCATTAATAAGACCCAACCAAATCAAAATGCACAACATAACTCAAAAACAAGCAAAAAAGCAAAATTTCAAGTTTTTAGGAGAATTACTATAGAAAACTTCACCGAAGTGTTTGTTTTTCATAAATGCATTAATGTGCAAAACTTCACCCCAAAAATCAAAGAAAACCATTACCTTTATAGTCATGTTCATATATTAAAAAGAAACTAACGTTAATTCTCACAATGATTAGGGTTTAAAAGGACTTCATGTCGGCCTCGTCCTCCATGTTGAACCCTCAACTAGATGATTTTTTTCCATAAACACCTTTACGGAAACCACTTCTTGATTCCTCCAACTTATGGAATTGCCCTATCAAGAATTTGAACCGGATTTCCTCATAAGAGAGGTGATCCTTGACACCAGACCCCTCAATAGAAAGAATGGACTTGGATCACCGGATACACTTTTCAAATCAGAAAACATGGGAACAGTAGATGAATCGAAGCCAACTCACTAGGAAGTTTCAATTCATAGGCAGCCTTACAATATCTCTTAACACTTTTATAGGGAGCCCATCTAACGGAGGATCTCAATTCCTTTCGTTCCAAATTAACCAACCCCTTTATAGGTGAAATTTTCAGATACACATTATCACTCTTCAAACGCCAATCCCTTCTCTATGATCGCATAAAATAAGACTTTTACCGACTCTAACTAGGACGTTGAAAACGGTGGTGGGTGCAGCGCTTATGATTGAACCTTTTCCAAAGTGTTATAAATCAACTCAGGACTAAGAAGAGATGGCTCAGCCACTTCAAACATCCATATATGAGGACCTACACTTCCCTACCATACAAGGCTTCATGGGAGCCATGGAAAATGGATGAATGAAACTATATTATAGGAAAAACTCCACCACACAGGTAAGAGGCAGATCACAATCCCTTTAAATACAAAGGAGCATGCCCTACGCATTTCTTCCAGGGTGGTATTGACGCTCCGCGTAAACCATCTATTGGGGATGAAAAAATTGGTGTCTTGATTGTTTGTACTGCTTCACAGTAAAATCTAACCCTTCTAGGAACGACCTCCAAATCTATGATGTCATGGTAGCGCCCCGATAAGATATGATGGATATCGGAAATGCCGTGGAAAGGAAGACACAAAAAAAAATATTATCTTTTAAATATCTGCAAATCCCGCCGATTATGTGACAGACGGGAATCAAGTGGGCGGACTTAGTCAATTTGATCACCATCCCCAATATGGAATGATATGACTTTTTAGCTGATGTATACCTACTACAAAGGCCATATTGATGTCTAGCCCTTTTCCCAAGTAGGAATGGGACTCTTGTCATAATCCAGTGATTTAGGGTTCGGACTTTACGTGTGGGCTAGTTGTTTTGACCACTTAGCGACAAACTCCGTCATTCCTTTTTAGACCTTCCAACCATATATCTCCGTTAGTCATGCTAATTTTTGTCGATTCCAGATGCATTAGTAGCGGGACCCATGTGCTTCTTTTAGGATACGATCCTTCTAACCAACCTACATCGGGAAAACCTAATTCCTGGTACATTAACACACATCCCTCCCTAAGGAGTTAGGATTCATTCAAATTGCCGAAGAACCGATTTTTTAATCCATTAAGGCTAGATCGAGGTTGTTGGGACTTCACCTCAACCACTAAAGATAACTCGTAGTTATGATGAACTATAGACCCCATCTGGAGAACTCTAACCTCACCCACCAACTAGCCAACATATTCTCTTGCAAGGTCCTTCTTGGCTTCGTCAAGATGGGATTACACTACCAATATTATACGACTTAGGGCTATCCGCAACTCTATTAGCCTTGTCAGGGTGATATAAAGGACACCATAATTCATAATATTTCAACAAATTAGCCACCTTCTTTGTAGAAGATTCAAATTGTTTGGGTTAAAACCAATGTGTAGAGTCTAGCTCGGTAAAAAACATCAAACATGAAACCCCCATACAAGTAATGCCTCCAAAAATGATAAAGGAAACACCACGACGATGTAATTTAAGGTCAGAGTGAGTGGGGTTAATTTATTATCATGTACTAGTGGCTAGAGGCATATGCGATCACCTTACGTGTTGCATAAGCACACACCCCAAACCCACTCGGGCGATGCATCACAATACACCACAAACACCTTTGTGCCCTCCAATAAGGTCAACACCGGAGCGGAAGTAATTCTATAGTCAAAACTGGAAAACTTTCTCACATTGCCTTCGGACTACTCAAACTTTACTCTTTTGAAGTCAAAGTAGTCAAAGGGAGACGCAAGGACGCGACCCCCCCCCCCCCATCCACGACTTCCAAAAGTACTCGCAAACCTCAAGAAACTCCAAATGTCAGTTAGAGTTTAGGGTCTAGGCTAGTTTTCATTTTGTCCATTTTTTGTAGGGTATACCTCAACTCCTCACTAGATATGTGCCAAAGAAAGTCACCGGCCTCAACCAAAATTCACACTGCTGTTATTTGGAAAAAAATTGATGTTCTTAGGGTTTTCCAATATACCCTTTAAAATGACCCATATGATCATCCTCATTCTGAATATACAAAGATATCGTCAATGAAAACAATGACAATGAAACTAGGTAATTTTTAAATACTCTATTCAGTAGGTCCAAATTCGACTGGAGCATGAGGGTGATGAGTGATACAGACAGACCTGACCAAGAACTCATAGTCAACCTACCTAGTCGATAAAGTCCGTCTGTGGTAATCCTCACCTCTATCCTAAGGTGGTGGGATACCCGATCTCAAATCAATTTTTGAGAAGTAACTCGCCTCATTAGAGTTGATCAAACAGTCGTCAATTCAAGGCAGAGAGTACTGATCTTAATGGTAAACTGTTGAGTTGGCCGGGTAATCATTACACCTTCACAAGGACCCATCCTTCACAAATAAAAACCGGGGCCAACCCACGGAGAAATATAGGCTTATAAAAAACCCTATCTAGTAAATACATCAGTTAAGCCTTAACTCTTTCAACTCGGTGGAGCCATCCGATAAAGGAGGAATTGATATGGGATTTGTATCGGTAGCAAATCAAAGGTAAATTCAATTCCCGTTTGGGAGGACTACCAGGAGGTCATTAGGGAATACCTCTAGAAAACTCACTCCACTACGGGTACCGAATGAATCGACGGAACTCGGAGTCAGTTTCTTGGACTCTTACTAAAATATAAAGACAACCACTGAGATCATTTGTTGCATGCCTTAGAAAAGAAATGATACGACACCTAGGAATGGACTTTCCCCCAATTACACTCAAGAATGGGTTCTTTAGGAGTTAAACCTCACCACTCATGTCCAAATCAATGGATGCAAAAACATGCATGCAACCACCATACCAAAATAATATAAAAATCAAAAGCATATCGAGTTTTACTAGATCAACATAGACACTCTATTAGGCAACAGTATTGGATAGTCTATACACCCTTTTTGCAATAACCGACTACCCACAGGAATAGACACTATAAAAGGTTCATTGAAAATAATCGGGTAAAATATCAAACTCTGTAGCTACTTATGGATAACAATGATAAAGTAGCACCGGGATCACAAGTAAGGCTATAATAAAGTGAGGGAAAAATTCAAAATACGCGATCACCAAGTAGGGAGAAGTCTCGTGCTCACCGTTATACGTGTAGAGCATTTACAAAAGCGGTTTTCTTTGGATCATCACTAGAAACCACTTGCTTGAGCTGGGACACTACCATTGTCTTGACTCTTCAAGTTTGTATATTCTCTCAATTGTGACCCACTCTTTCAATAAATAAATCAATTATTGTCCCTTAAGGAATAACCGTAGTGCTTTTCACCATACTTTCACAAGTTTTGTCATTTGGTGAATTAGTTACCTTTTTCCCTTCTTGGAATTAGGGTTAGACACCCTATCACCACTAGCTCCTGTGGAATTTGGAAGGGATGATACAAACCCGCCTTCTTAAATCTGGCTTGTCTTTGTATGGTCAAGCCTATTCTTGAGAACCTCCATCAAATGACCTTGCTTCTTAGCATCTCATACTTTTTCACTTAGCCCTTGCATCTTCAACCCTTTCTTTCATACACCATTAAGACGAGAAATATTCGGTTGTCAATGTAGCATGGTCGATTGGCTCGCTCTTATAAGTCCTCGACACCCCCGTCACAAAAATGCTTATTGGTATCCTTATGATCGGAGACCAAAGAAGGAGCATATTTGGACACTTAATTAATAATACAAAGAGTACTAATGGACCACTCCCTTCCCCCTTAAGCAGATATGATGAACTCCGCCACTTTTTCTCCCTTATTCTCCTGTGAAAGAAACCAATCTAGAAAAGCCGCCTTTTAACAAGATCTCTTACAACGTCACCGGAACGTTATCAATGTGGCCTATATCGGCCATTTACAATACAAGTTAGCCCACCCCCCACCTCCTTGAATTGGTCTGTGGGCAACCAGCCTCTCACTTACGACCACCGCATAGCATAGAGTATCTGTAGGACCTCATTGATAATTTTTGGGGGTTCTTCATCAACTTCGGACCCTGGAAAGTAGGAGGTTCATTCTAGTGCTGTCCCTTAGACGGGACAGTCATAGTAGTGACGTTTTGGTGAGGACGGGGAGCAATCTCCCGATTGGCTTTGGCATTCATAGCATTGGTCTTGAACTGTTGAATATTGTGCTTGTGTAGTAATATATTGGGCCATTTGAGCAAAATAGCCCTTATATCATACCTCCGTCATAGGTAGAGGGATTAGCGGGGCTTTCTCCACATTAGCATCTTCTTCAAACTGGAGGAACTTGATCACCATAGGGAGGAGGTCCCGCATTGGAAATTTCCTCTTTCAAGACTATCGAGCAAACATTTTATTGAGTTTTCATGCTGCCCTGTAGCACGATATAAAGTTTCCAAGAAAGAGAGTGATTTCCTAAAGTATCATATCGGTCCCTAATCATAAGTGTGGGACGCACTTCACAATCTGAATACAAAAAAATAAACATAAACGCAATGATATTCAACTCATGATCTGATACCAAGTTGTCACCACCGGGGTTTATCCCTTAGACATTAATTTCGGGGTGTCGTCTTTTCAAGGACATAAGACTAACCCTCTTGTCTCATGTCTGTCATTACATTCAAAGGTTTAAAAATGCAGAAAAAATTATACTTCATGTATCTCTACTTGGAGGTTAGCATAGACTCTATATACAAATATATATATTCGTATATGTAGACAGAGACCTTGCGGCTAGGAAGGTTACCTTAGCCTTATACTTTTATGCAGCATACATATACGTAAAATATAGAAATATTTTCAAAAGGTTTTTCATCTCATACCATCCCACCCTTATTTCCTTCTTTTCCCTTCCAACCCTCCCCATTTTTTCATGCTTACTCCATACTGCATACTCATCATGTTATTCACCAGTCAATACCCTCTTAAACGATAATCCAAAATATGGGCATAACCCTTACATAAGTCGAAACAAGAGGCACATATCGGGTCATACGAAGTACAAAATACTCAATTAAAAGGAAAGAAATGAGAGAGGTCATTAAGCTCATAACAGGTCCGTAAGTGAGATAAGGAATACCCTCAAAGTTGAGGGACGTACCACAACTTATAAAAGGAAGAATCCAAAATCCTCAACGATTTGAAACCTAAGATGTTTGGGAAAAAGGGAAGGAAGGGTTAAAGTACTAACACTCATTCTAAGATGAGTCTTATGTAACCTACACCAGCAAAACATGCAAAAAGCAATTTTATCAAAACTGCTCAATTACCCCTTTAGGGGCCCTATATGATGAAAAATCAATCGTAAGTCATATCAATTTCAACCAAACATGCTTACATCTCAAAAAGGTAATGATTTATCACAATCTACTTGAAAGCATTGATTTGCTAAAAACCACTATCATAAGGCATAAAATACGAGAATGAATAAGGAGTCGAACATATCATAATAAGCAAAGACAACTATCACAAAGTCCTATAAAGTCAACAAGACATGAACAGCAAAGCCCCATAACCTACTCAATCAAGTATCGTCCAACAAAAAAACAGGGCAATGTCAAACTTACAATCCGACATTTAGGTTTACATTTAATCATATATTAACAACCAAACCCAAGGCATATCATAAATGAAAACTTAGTCAATAATAGTTTCATAACAATGTGTCATGGGTAATCATATCTACATCATTTATTATCTTAACGTTAACATATATAAGAAACCGCCGGATAAAAAAAAATCGAAACCCCCTTTGGACCCCCTCAAGGACTAACTAGTGCACTATTTAGGTTGAATCTATACCCCTCAGACGAAGTCAGGACCTCTTAGGTATTCCAAGTTCAGAGTTCAAGTCTGTTAATTTGTTTTTACCTTTTGGGAACATCTTGCCCTAATTGACATAGAAACGTCAGAGTAGTGTGGAATCCAAATGTCATAAAACATTACACCGAAAGAAGAAGGCGACCTACTGCCAAAGGTAGTACAAAACATTGAACATAGCAATTACGTGGATCCACTGGATAGGATTCCTATGGGGGGAAAAATAGTTCAAGAACTAGGAGAAAGTTGGGACCCTCTATGCGGACAGCATTATAGTCTCCAATCTCAGAGTAAAGTGGTAAACGTAGTGTTCCTACCGCCCTATGGGGAAGGGACATTCCTCAATCGAGTTCGTCTGGTTCAAGGATAGAGTCCCTTTTTGAAAGTCTTTAAGCCTTTAATTATCAATCATATTCGCAATTGAGGCCATAGGTATACCCCTTTATAATCATTCATATCAATAGCTTTATAACGAATTTGTATGAGTACAAGTCATTTCATCACAAATTCGGTAAGTGAGGTTAACACCATTAGAATTTCATAGCATATTAAGGCACATTGGATATTTTTCATCATCCTTATATCACATTCATAGATATAAGGCCCCATTGATAGTTTCGTCATCCTTATACATATTCCATTATCACCTAACAACATGTCAAGACATTTCATTAAACATCTTACCACCCTATAATCCCTACAATAAGGCATACTACAATGTAATATCATGACCTTAACAACAATTATATCACAATTGGGAAATAAAGAAGAGATATTAAGACTTACCAAGTGTTACTCATAGTCTTTCATAAAGGTCTTACCATCAACCATAATCTTAACCAATTTGGAGAGCTAACATCATTCACACAGATACCAATTAAAAATAACAGGCCAATTGCTTCTCTATGAAACACAATCAACACTAGATCACACGTAAGACAAGCTGCATAGGCTAATTTCACATTACAATCTAACCTAAATCACATCTCAAGAACAGAATGAGAGTACTATAATTCATCTTAATTTAATGATAATAACGCCATAAGATAGTAATGTAATCAACAACCAATCAATTTGAGTGATCACAATATAATATCGGGTCAGATTCACTACCTAGGGTTAGGGATGGAGGGATTATAATCTTCAATTTAGACCAACCAAAAAACAATACCAAAAAAAAGTGAATTACATGTTAATTATACCTAATAAACCGTAAGAAATTATTTAAAAAACTCAATTCATAACTTTAATTTCGTAACATTGAATGAAACCAATAAGAAAGAAAACTCAAGTTTTTGAAATCTACTTTAAAGGAACCCCTTTGAGGAAAGAGTCTTAAGGTTAATCGACCCATACTTAACATTTTGACAAACAATTGATCGGTTGAACTTCGTCCCTTTGACCATCCCCCAAACCCTAATCCTTGCAAGTCTTCAATGGTTAGCAAGTAGAGAGAGAATGAAGGAGAGGTATTGAGAGTTTGTCTTAGATTAATGAGGGTGAGGATTATTACAGTGGAATTTAATCGACTTAATAAGTCCCCCTTTAATGCCCAACAAACTCTAAACCACATAATAATTAAATAAACTGAATTAAAAATTTGCAGCATTTTAGAACCCTCAAAGACGAGACCGTGCTTATGGGCCGTTTGTGAGTCGACGAACATCCCCCCCTCCATCCTGCACTCCATCAGTTTAGTCAGAGACTTTGCAGGCGAGGGGATTCCTCCAACTGCCTATGTGTGGGATGAAAGTTGCATCGATGCCCCGTCGATCCACACATGGACCGTAGACTTTACCTCTACACTCCATCGATAAGTTTAGAGGTTGTGCGGGTGAAGGGACATTCTCAACTAGCCTAAGTGTGGGACGACGGTGGCATCGATTCCCCGTCGATCCAACGCGGACTGTCTTCTGTCTCGTCGATGCACACTGCCAGGCTGTGTTGCGTCACACTACAAGGGTTCTTCTCAAGGGCCCTTGTTTGGTCCTTGGGGAGTCATACCCGGACGTTTCAACCATGAAACAACTCAAACACCTATTAGATACCTTTACATAAATCTGCGTACATTTCCGACTCCTAAAAGTTAGTCAAACAGGCTAAGGCACACTAACACCCCTTTGAACCAACTTCCTGGACGACATGGACGTTGTTGGACGTTTTGGTTCTTAAACCTTCTAATGACCTATATTCATAAAAAATGGACTTACTAACAGTATTTAGACATTATGACACCTATGTTAGGCTTTACAATGTGTCTTGGATTTCCAAGGTGTTACACTAATGATTTATTCAACTAACTAGAATAAATATCTAAGTCCGAAAATGGTGGACGTAGATGCAAGAGAATCCCATGGCAGCCCGAAATAATTGGTGCGCCCTTGAATTTGAAGCGACGATCACCGATCTTCTAAGATAGGTTTGTCAATAGTCGTATGACGATGTGTTCTACTCAACAAAAATAAGAGTAAGTGTAGTATCAGAACGCAACTGAATTGTACTGGTAGGATCACACGACTATCTCACTAGAGTAACATAATTAAGTAAAGAAACATTATAATCACATGCATATATATCAACATATACAACATTATCAACAAGATGAATCAACGACATATTTAATACTTATTTTCACATGATTAGTCCTCTCACGAAACCCAAACCTAAACTGTTAGCTTCTTGCAACGTAGCAATTCAATCATATATTTATTCTTAACAGGGGCAATCCAATCCAATATTATGCGAAAGTGGCAGTTTTGATCCAAAGGTATACCCGAAAAATGAAATCCGATGAAAGTTATGTCGAAACTTGGTAACCGATTCCAAACACACACCACAATCACAATCACAATATGCATCAAGATCATACATTTTACATCATTCTTCAATGGAAACATCATTCATCTATCCGCATTCACACAAGTGTGCTCAATATTGACACATTCATACAGTACAATTAAACAAGTATCTACATGAAACAAGAAACAAATTATCATCGCACAACACACAGAATCACAATTAATCACTACCTCAAACAAGCTTGAACCCTAAAAGACTTGATCATTTCCTTTTTCGATTGTTTAATACTTGTTCTTGTCTACAAACAATCAACTACCCATAATCAACAAATAAACACGAATTTCCCCATTAAACAACTTTATGTCCCTCACAAATTCACAATGATCCCAACTAACCAACTTAGGTTGTCCCCCCACAATAGAACCTTAATTCTTTCCCATCATTATTCACCCATTTGATTACATTTTGAGATCGAAAAACGGATTCACGACTAAAAACTTATCTTACTCTCAAGTATGTGAAAAACAATATAAATTGCCTTATGAGTCAATTCCCTAGTTCTAATCTCAAAAGTTCCAAATAAGGACGTTTTAAGGTTGATTTTAATTAACAATGAGTCTCATCTGGCCCCCCTCACAGCGACTTCATCCCACGTTAGCGGATTGCACCACCCAGAGAAACTCAAGTGCCCGTCAAAGCGAACTTTTGACCCGTGACCTCTTTAATCTTTCACTTCAATTTTTCCGTTCCTGTCGCACAACGCTGTTGAACCCCACCCTGTCAAAAAACTCAAGTCACAATGGAACCAATATGAGCATATAGCCTGTCAAAGGGATTCCGATAGTCGCTTTTTTGCAACAACCTCTAACATAGGATGCTCAGAAAATACCCGTGCTAAGTTTGATTCTCAGAAATCTACTCACTCAAATTAATTCCTTAAATTCATACAGTTTCGTTATGGTTTATCTAACTACTCCATGTAATCAAAGACTAAATGTTTCCTAGGTTTGTTTTACACAATTTCTCTACACTTTAGTTTACTCTATTTCCTCCAAATCTGTACAAGGTTAGGAAAATCTAGAATACTACTAACAGTTTTTACGGCTCATTTCACACCTTCACCTCGATGGAATTTCAATAACAGTAGAAAAAATAGGTGTCATTTCCGATAGATACCAATTTACCCTTTCACTCATAAAGATGAAAAAAACTGTGAAAAAAGGCTAATGAAGGAAAGGAGGTCGTACCAGGTTCGACGAACATTTGAGGATCTGTGTCTCGCATGTCCTTCTTATCTTGTCTCTGAATTAGAATTTATCGACAAAAATGATTCCATTTAATAAAAAACCCTCACGACTTATATCCCTGGGTCCTCAACTGGCGCACAGTCAATGATAATGAATTTTAAACATCATTTTCCAGAGGTCTTTTCTTTCTAACACAATTGAGTCCCGCTTTTAATGATATAATCCCCGTCACTATCACTATGATACCCTCAACATGGATATATGGGAATACCAATGAACACCTAATAATTAGAGAACCTATACCGCTGTTCCACCATTCAAGAATTTCAAATGGGCCAATGTAAAATATGACTTACAATACCCCTTCTTGCCAAATCTCATCACATTTTTTATAGGGGTGATACCTTAAAAGAACGTTTTCTCTAGTATGAATGTCCTGTTTCGTACCTTTGATCCACATACTTTTTTTTTATATTGGCTGCTCAAATCTTTGCTTGAATACTACTAAACCTTTATCTTGAGCATCTTCACTAAATCAACCCCTAAAAGATTTCACATCTCCCAACCTTAACACAAACCTATTAGTGATCTACATCCCATCCCATATAAGTCTCAAATGGTGTCATATCATTGTTTGGAGTGATAACTATTATTATAAAGAAAATTAACCCACAATGGAGACTATCGCAATGGTCTTCCAAAATCAAATCACACATCCTCAACGTACTCTTCCAATACTTGGTACGGTTCTTTATGATTGTCCATACGTCTAAATGGATGAAAGATTTACCTAAAAATGAGTTGTGGTGCCTAATTCCATGCAATTTCCACAAAACTTGGAACTGAATTGGGTACCACTATCGAGTGATAGAAAGTGGCACTTCATGCAGCCTTACTATCTCTTTCACATACACTTTAGATCCAACTGTTCAGCATTCTAGTCTATCTTAGAGGAATAAAAATAGGTTGACTTAGTTAATATACAAACATGACCAAAAGATAACTTTCCTAATGTCTTGGAAGACCTAAAAATCAAGTTTATAACTTTCTTTCCACTTCTATTCAGAATTTGCATTATCTAAGCAAACCTCCGGCCTTTGATGACATATAATTCACTTGTTCATTATTTTGATGCTTAGCACAAACTCTACAAATCTTTTTTTAATAACCCGACACCAATGCATGCGCTTTTCAAATCTTTGATGCCATCTGGTCACACCCGGATGAATAAAATATTCACGAACTATAGATTTTCCCAAAATTTTTTGAATCAAGTCTCACCCAGGAAACAATCTCCCCTACACTGAGTAGACCATCCACATCAGAGTATCCTCTTGCGCTGTACCATCACCATTTGCTTGAGTTCGTTCATGTTGTTCATCCTCTGTTTTGTTGGCCTTGTCTATGCCTGAATGTGGCCTTAAATTTCAATGCCTACTACTTTCCACCCTTTTATAGATGTCAAACTGAATGAAATTTGGACTATAAGGTCTAGAAACTTTCTCTTTTGGACAAGGTCGTTTTATTACACTGAAGTCGGCTCGCTACATATATTTACCTCTTTTCACTCAAAGAATCTGCCAAAACATTAATCCCTACCTGAGGGTTATTGAATAGTGATATGATAACCGGTTGAGTACTACACATCCTCTTCCTTGTCTCATAAAGATCCTTTTGAGTGATACTTATGAAGCTCGTTAATCGGTAACACTTCACAACTTAACATCAATAGAGGTAATGTTTCGCAAAATCTTACGAGCAAACACTACTGCTCGCCAACTCTAATCCTGCATCGGTTATCTTCTAGGTGCACCATCATTGACGCGAGGCTAATATACACATTCTTAGCCAGCATAAACATAACAATCCAAATAAGAATGTGAAAGCATCCAAAAAGAATGTGATTCATCAAGTAAAACAAAAAATCTTTACCTTCAACACGTTAATGTAAATTGGCGGGTAGTCAAGAGAATCTTGAGCTTTAGAAACTTTCTTCAAATTTTCAATCCATTCAAATGTTATTTTCCTTCTAGTCAATAGTCCTAGTGAGTGCAATGGAGACAATTCTTGACAATCAACAATAACAGCTATCGAGTCCCACAAAATTCCTAAATTTCCGTCACAGTTTAGGACAACACCATTAACCGCCTTGAAATCTTTTTAGCATCTACATGGCAAAAATAAAAATGAGTTCAAGAAAATTAGTAGTGTTAATGCTAGGTTCAAAATGAAATAAATTGAGTATTGTGGACTCTATTTCAACAAATTGGATTTTAGGTCACAACCTTTGGAAATCTTTTTGGACTTTTTAAATGTTTTGAAGATTCGTCACCTACGAATTGAAGCGCATTAGGGCATTTCTAATCTAGCTATATCTAACTAAGGTCAAAACACGAAAGATCAGTAATGATGCACATTACCTCGTGAGGAAGGTCTTAGTCATCTCTCGAAGTCTTAACAAGTGGTCCACTACCGTATATGCTTCAACTTATGAGGTGGGGTTACAAGTAACAGTGGGTCACCTTTCATTTAGTGTTTATTAATTAAACATGCCATCTAGGTTATGAATACTATTAAACACCTAATTGTTTATAATTATTATTCAAGCATGTGAGTTAGGTGATTACACATATTATAACATTACAAAAAATACTAAGCAATAGTTAAGGGAAAAGCGAGGAACAGAAATACACAATTAAATAATCGAAGAGCAAATTTTTATTTACTAATAAACTACCCAAAAAATATAATTAACAACATCAAAAAAAGAAAAAGGGAAGGGATAATCTAAAGACTTTATGGATTAAGCGCTCACTTCTGTCTATATAGGGACAGACAAATAGATATTTGTCCGTTTTACCTGCTCGTTGGCAATCTCATCATCTCCATAGGCCTAAACTACCCTACCCTAACAACCCTACACCGCATGCAAAACCTCCTAAAGGTACATAAATCCCTTCTTAATATCACCAGAGTCATTGGACTACTATTAGGAGGTTTTAGATTGAAAAAACATATCTGCTCCTATAAGGCCCCCTAGACACCAAGTCAAAACAAACAGACGGCAATTTAACGACATAAAGCTCACATTGGGCCTCTAACTTTTTATTACCATGCTTTCAAACACACACCTATTTGTGAAGGTCCTCACGCTAGATGTGTGTGAAAACAAAAAACATAATAATAAAGACTAATATAAGAAATAATAATATACAAGTAGAATATTACTAGGGCCAAAGATTTATTTAATTGGATGTTTACTCTGAAACAAACCTGAGACTTTCCATTACGGCACTTAATTTATTAGCTGTTTTAGAAGTGAAAAAACATTATTCAAAATGCAAAATGGTATTTATCATCATAATTTGAATAGGACAAATGAGCATGAAGGGAAAGATTTAGCCTTTTATTTAGTGTTGAGATTTAAAATTGTGCATTTTACAAAAAAGGATTTAATTATTTCAGATTGGAGGACTATTTATTTCCATAAACTAACTGCAAGAGGGAAGGTGATTTCTTGATTTTTATCTCTTAGAGAAAATTTCATGGTACGAATGGCAGAAATGCATAAAAGAACTAAGTTATTTAAACACATGCTACAAATAATTGATTTATTTAAAGTGGTCCTGAAAACCAATTTAATATAGAAATAATTACGAGTGGGCAGCAACTATGCAGAAAATTATTTTATTTTTTTTGTTTTTTTTTCAACATGCTGAAAATTACTTAATAATAACTAAGAACATGATTCTCAAATTATTTGAAAAGGTCATATATGTTCATAATTCCTAAAGACATGATTACTAATCATTTGCATGTTAGAAATACTACTTAACTATAATCCTAAACATATGATAAATTAGTTAAACAGCCAATCTATATCACAAAATTAATTGTATATCCTACACAGGATCCTGAAAAAACAAACAGCGCTCCGGCAGATTATTAAGTGAACAAGATCAAATTTAATACAACATTAGGAGGGCGTATATATTATGGAATCAAATTTATGCAACATTTTTCTTGATAGGGAACTTTATTAGACCCATTGGATATTAATAAGACATATCAAACCAATGGTTTTATTGTAGATGATTATTAAAGAGATATTCTAATATTTTTTGCAATTCTTCAGTAACTTACAGATAGGGGATTTTATATCAATAACACTAATAAATTCAAATGTATGAGAAACATTAGAACGTCCTTTCCCCTTCCCCTTTAATTTTCCCCAAATTTTTCATATATAATAAGATAGTAAGTTCTACACATATACAGAAAAATAAGAACAAACGAACAAAATATAAAACAATAAATAAATAATATAGCTCCGTGAGGAATTCTCCTTAAGGCGACTCTGCTACTTTTTTGCACTCCTAGTTCATAAAATGTTAGAAGGGAAAATGACCACGTAATATATAATAACGAATAACCATAACATCACATTTCATAGTACCCATTACTACTTTACTTTAATGCTATATATATATATATATATAGATATATGTATGTATATCTCTATAATGTACTGTCTATATTTATAATATGTATGTATCTATATTATTGTATGTACTATATATTATATTGTTCTGTCTTCTCGATCTCTGTCTGTATCTCATCTAGATCTCTGTCTGTCTCTCTCTCTCTCTGTCTGTCTCCTCTATTCATCTCTCTAATCTCGATAGCTCTCCCTAATATCTTTCATATCTCTCTATATCTCTCTATATATATCTCTCCTCTCCCTATCTTTCTATTATAGATAGGAAACATAGGACATCATAATTCGAGATAAAATTGTGAAAGTAAAGGGAGGACAACTAACCAGGTTAAAGAAAAAAAATTATCAGCAATGAGAGACACTCAATTAATTCCACCAACCCCGAACATCATCAAAACCGTTTGAGAGCCCTCATAGAACTTCAAGGGTCTAAAATACTCCTTTAATTTTGTAAAGTGTACAAATTACCTCCATCCACTATTGGCGCCAAACTACCGTCTCACCCACCTATTTGGGGTCCAAAATACCCTTGTCTCCACCTTTTGATTCAAATGACCCACTTTATTTAGATTTTATTTTAAAACTATTTAAATACTTTTTTTAAATACGTGGCGCTCAACTATTTGTTATACTTTAACTTATTATTAGTATAATTTATAATCATCCACTAACCATCCACGCCATCCCTGCTAATAAAACCCTCCAAATTATAAATCCTCACATTATTTAATCAACAATAAAAAAGCTACTGCCAATGAGTGTTTTAAAAAATTTAAGACGGAAATATCTATAGAAGTAAATTATCATACATTCAGTATCTAAATAAAAATTACAGATAAACTAAAGTCTGACTATGTTCACTTTAATTATTCTTACTTCTCATTATGTGGATTTACTACTTATATGTAAACTCTTTTTTTCAATAATATATTAAAGTTTTAAACAATCATAAATATTTATAAAATTAGATTTTAAAAAGTGCATGAAACAAACAAAATTAATTCGAGATGTATTACTCATTACTTCTTTACCTTTAATCTAAATTTCTAAATTCACTCTTGAAAGAGAATCAAATTTAAAGTGTCCTCCTAAATAGTTGGCCTCCACATAAATTTAATTGGGTCTTCCGATTCGGACTCCAATAATTTTGATGTCCCATTTTCATTATCTAATAATTTCATTCATTCAATCGTGGTTTTGTGAGTGTTTTTAATAACGATTTTGAATATTATAGTTGGATGTATAATGGGTGTGGTTTAGTTATTATGGGTGGGTAGTGGTTGATTTTAACTAATACAAATAACACATTAAATTATAAAATAGTTGAACATCAGTATTTTAAAATATTTAAATAGTTTAAATTTCTAAAATCATTTAATAAGTGGCCATTTTGATCTCAAAGGTGGATTACAGGGTTTTTTACGATCCAGAGGTGGAGGAAAAAGGGGCATTTTGGAGCCAATATGTTGATGAAGCGTAATTTGGTACCATTTTCAATACTTCAAGAGTATTTTAGACCCGTTTCCTCCTTTATTCTTTCGTTAGAGTAGAGAGAATTTTTGATACTTGCTAGTGTAATCCTCTAAGTCTTCTTCTGATGGTTTAAAGTCATCCTAATGAGTAATGAGGGCATCTCTTAATATAGTGAAAGGGCATGTAAATATATGAGAAGAAATATTTAGGATCAATAACATATTCCTTTTTCCTTAGTTAAAGAAAAAACCAAATCAGTAATATTTTTTAATTAATTTTTGGATCAATTCAAATATAGTTTTTACGAAAAATATAACCAGGTGAGAATAAATTCAATTTCAATTAGGCAAATTATGATCACTTACATTATAAATTAAAATATTAAGCAAAATTTAACTTCCCAAACATTGCAACATACAATAAAAATTACATAGTATCATTAATCAATTTTCAAGCAAGGGATATAATAATTATATACAAGGGAAGACAAGACAATCGACGAAGTATTTACACATTCTTAATATAATATCTTCACACTAGAAAAGAGAAATATGTCGAGGATCAATCTAAAACTCACGTAGAATCTCAATTATCAATACAAAATTATTACCCGTACTACAAGCGTAATTGCATCATTCAAAGGGGTTAAATTATATTATCAAAGGTAAATAAAAAATCGGGGGGACATCTCACGATTCCAGATTTAATACCAAACTTATCAATTTTAAACCAAGAATCAACAGTCAAGGTATTCTTTAAAAAATACAAGAGCAAACTTCCGCACAATATCCTTGTGGAAGAAGATAATGAGCTAAGCGATCAAGAGCCGCAAAAACAGAAGGAGACTATAATTCAACTTTCTATCACACATAAAAAGTTTTAAACTGAAAGATCAACAACTGTAGTTCAATTTTAGGGCTAAGAGAACTTCCACAACAAACATGCATAGAACTTCATCATATGCATATAAGAAGAAGAGTAAATTGCTAACATGAGATAATGATTTTCAAAGAAAATGTACCGCCGATGGGATCCGGTGAAATATCCATCCTCTTTTAACAAGTTTGAAACTTTCAAGAGCTTCCGCCGGAGTTCACCTTGTTCACTGGTTTTTGGAGCTATTTTCTCAAATAAGAGAGGGAGCAAAGTCACGCGACTGAGCGCCGCTGCGGAGTCATTCGGTTGCTGTCTTCGCCGAGCATGCAAAGTTGTTGGTTGCCTGTCTCTAACTCTTCTTCGCCGTCTGGCTCTGATTTTTTGGCGGAGATTGATTTCTTCTGTTTAATTTTGTTTCGCCAGCTAGTGGTGTTTTTCCGGCATACTTGAGCTCCTAGCGCTGCTGCCATCACGGCCGAGTCGCTTGGTTGCTCTGTTTTGTTTGCTTCTAGGGACAGTTGCTTTCTTTTTACTACACACCATAGAAAGGAGAGGATAGAAACATTGGAATCCAGCAGCTGCTGACCTGCCGAAGCTGCTGTACTATCTCGTAACTTTTAAATAACTAGAATAGTTAAGAAATCAAGAAAATCATTTTTGAAAATAATAGGATATCTGAAATTTTCTCACAGTGTAAAAGTGATTTTTGGTCATTTCTAATTGGACGTAAATCCAGCTAAGGAGGAGTTAATGTAGTTTCTATATATGGCTGGAAATTCAAACATGGGAACATCTTTCGAACGACCTGAGTTGTGTGAATTTTTGATAGTGTATGGGGAGGATACGTTTTTTGGATGTTGGGTTATTGGACTGAGGAAAGTCCCAATAGGATGTTAGTAAAGGGTAAAGTAGTCTTTTTTATCGTATATTCCTAATTTTGGTTTAAAGGTTTATAGCGGTAAAACCAAGTTTTGTTTGCAGATTTAGAATACTTTTTACGCTTAGGGTTTTTTGGATAAAGAGAAGAGAAGAAGGAGAAGGGATCAAAATCAAGATTTTCATCAGACTCCAAGAGATGAACAATAGTAGTATTGGCGATGTGCTTGATGCATAATACAAGGTTAATAGCTTATGCCTCGGGACAGTTGAAGGTTCATAGAGAATTATCCAAACTCATGACTAGAAGTGTTGACTAGTTTTTTCTTTGAGGATATTACTCGTACTTTGTTTTTTTTTTTTTTTTGTAGGTGTTCATGTTAGCATATTCACTGATCACAGAAACTCCCTCCTATATGTATTAATGTCAAAAGCATGCTAAATCTCAGACAGAGGAGGTGTAGAATTATCTCAAGGATTATGACATGAGTATTCTTTACCACTCAGGTAAGACTAATGTTGTTGCTGATGCCTTAATAATGGTTTTCCTAGTTTAGTAACGCACATGTTAATGAAGATAAAGGGAGTTAGCTAAAGATGGTTCACAGACTCGCACTTCGGGAGTCAAACTTATGGATTCCACCAAGTAAGGATAGTCTGACTATAGGATTGCATAATCACTATGTAAGAAAATGAAATAGTAACTCAGACCAAGACCCCCGTTTGCTTGATTTGGAAGGCGAGTGTCCATACCAAAAGAGATTGACTTTTTGAACAAGAGGGAGATTGTATACTGAAGTACTAAGGTACAGTTGTGTTGCCCTAGGGTGGAGGACACCAAGAAGGATCCTGGAGGAAGGTCATACCCCAATATTCTTTCAATCCGGGTTCCACCAGGAGTACCCAATTGTGAGAGGGTAATTGGTGGGAAGGCTAAGAAAGATTATTCCTATTTTTTTTTGGCCAAGTGCCAGAATTTCAAACAAGTAAAAGTAGAACACCACCAAAGCCAGAGGTCTGTGCTCACAATATAGAGCTTCCGGGAAATGGAAGTGGGAGATGATAAATATGGAACTTTATCAAAAAAGTCTTACCAAGTTCTCGCAGGCACCAATCGAGTATTTTGGGTGATTGTCGATTATGATAAAAAAGTCAGCCCCATTTCTTGCCGCGGAAAGCCTAACTTGTTCAGTCGCCAATTATATCTAAGTTGTACCTTCACAAGTGGTAAGACTTAATAGAGTGTCCCATATCCATTTTTTCAATATAGGTGCATAATTTACTGCACAATTTCTGAATCTTTCCAGAAAGGTGTGGGTTCAGGTGACCTAAGTACTTACTCTCTGCTTTGTATCCTCAACAGATGGACAAGAAAAAAAGTACTATCCAGATGAGGAGGATATTTTTTGTAAGCTTTTTTTGATGATTTTTAAATGTAAGTTGCGATGATCATGTACCTATCATCGGTTCGATTCTACAACAGGTCCATTCGAGCATCTTATGGCTCCGTATGAAGCCTCTTTATGGGAGGAGATGTAGATCTCCATTGGGTGGGTTTAAATGTTGGTGAAGTAGAGTATATAGGACCTGATCTATGTTCACCAGCAATGGAGAATGGTGAACGTGATTCAAGAAGATTGCAAAAGGGCACAGATTCGCCCCAAGTCCTACCACAGTTTTTAGAAAGGGGCGCCCGTTAGAGTTTGCTTGATCAGTGGGTGTACCTGAAAGTTTCACCAATGAGGCAATTATTGTTTTTTGTATGAAGGGGAAAATTATTCCCAATCGCTATATTGATATTAAAAGTCTCCAGATGGTTGTTATGTAAGCATATGATTTTGGAGCTAACCCCATAGTTAGAAGCGGTTCATCTGGTTTCATGTGGTCTATAATGAAGAAGTTATTGGGTGATCCTTCATGATTTTACAAAACTGAGAATGTTGGAACTTAGGAATACTTATCCTACGAGGAATTTCAAGCTCACATTTTTGCTCTCAAATTCGCAGTGAGCACAAAGGAAGTTGCAATCATTCAATGCCTTTGGAGGAATCATTTGTTAAGAAGCTACTTGGGAAGCTGAATGAGGATATGATGAAGAGATACCCCCATCTCTTTTGAATCTGGAGAGAATGCGATATGTAGCTAAATTGTCTCTTAGCAAATTAATAAGAATATGTGTGAACTTGTATTACTTGTGTTTGTTGGCTGAGTTGCTGAAAATATTTTACTACCACCCCTACCCGCTAGCTTAGTTTAAAAGTTCTCACTTGAGGATGAATGTATCCAAGGGGTATCCATTGTAACATATCTTACCTTGAAATTGTCAATTAAGAAGAAGCTTAGAACAAGAAAATTATTTTTTGGAATAATAGGTAATCGTGAAAATTTCCTAGTGTAAATGTGAGTTTTGTGTCTTTCAAATGGCCATACCTCCCAATCACGAAGTGTTAGTGTAAGTTCTGTATATGGTTGGAAATATCCACATGGTATATCTTTCTATGACACCGCGTTTGGTGTATTTTTAATGTCGTATGATTTGGAATTGGGTTGTTTTGGACTGAGAATGTCCCAATCCCTATTTATTAATGGTAAAGTAGTCTTTTACCCTACTATTTCCTATTTTTTTAAAACGTTTAATAGGGGTAAAACAGTTTTTTGGTTCATATTAGAGAATGTTTTTTAACGCTTAGGGCTTGGGAGAAAAGAGCAGAGAGAAGGAGAAGGAAAAAAAACCAAGATTTCACCAGAAAAACCGCCAACCGAATCTACCTGACTTCATCAGGGGGTGATCCTTATTGAGGTATGTAGGATCTTTTTGTGTTGGGTTAGTTCAACCCACACCCAACATGTTTTGATTTCGCAAGTTTTCTATTGATTGAATGTAATGTTGAAGTTCTTCATACATTGTTAAATCGTTGTCGATAGAGTTGTATTGTACCATTAGTGGTTTTTGATTCATTTTACGGTCGGTTTTTTATGAGTCTAGCTATTGGTGTTGAGTAATATTATGATCCTATGTTTCAGGAAGATCCATTCGAGTTTGGAAGGTTTAGATGTTGAAATCAGAGAAGAGAACGGGAAACCCCTCGGACGTCCGGGGTCTCCGTGCCCTAACACCTCCCCTCATAATAGACTTTTTGTCCGTCAGGCTTTGGCGTGCTGCACCAGCCAGAGCGCCTGAGGACAACATCTGGTGCCTAGCGCCTCTCAGAGCTCCTGTCACGTGGGGTTCCCATTTCTCCCACAGCATTTCATACTAGTTCCTAAGTATGTACCTATCAAGTAAGAAGCCAGTTCAAGGTGGTTCTTAAAGTTTCCAATAGTCTTCAACACATTTTTTAACTTTGTTTAAAGATCAAGTTACAATTAAGCCCAGGAGTAAAAGCGTTTGAGTTCATTATCAAAAGTCAATAGGGGACTAAGTAATCCCTAAGAGTTACAACTGTTTTCTCTCATTTAATCAGTAAGAGACTTCAGGCTAGTTTAAAGACAGAAGTAAATAGTTTGATGGAATGAAAACAAAACATGGAGGGAAAACTATGTTTCCACAAAGCTTTTTTTTTAAAGCTCAAGTTGAGAACACCATCCAAAAACAAAGTCCGTATGTTCTCAAAAATACAGTTTCTATATATTTTTGGAGTAGTATTAAGCAACGATGTGGGGTTCGACTTCGATAGTACTCAAATCTTCCATTGTAAACCATGCAGCCATCATGGGTTATAAGGGTCATACTTTTTTGGATTAACCCTTTTCATAGTATACTAGGTATTCTAAGGCATTTAGTTCCTATACTTCTTGCAAAGTTAGATAGTTGGGCAGCGTGGGCCAGTAAGTTGTTCTCATCAGAGAGTCTTAAGTGGATGGTTGTCTGTTTTACGAAATCTTCCACATCAGTATTGTACTTTCATATACACAAGTTATATTGTATTTTTATAATACATATCAGTTGTTATTTGTTATACTTGTATACATTCAGAGTTTACAACTTTTCAATCAGTTTTGTTTTTATGCACTTTAAATTATAAACTGCAATCTTGAATCAAAGTAATAAATCATAGTTGAACGTAGCTACTGGTAAAGTGTTCTTTCTTACTCCTTCCAAGCTTAAGTGTCATTTATCATTCCAACTCAACAACTCGTACATTCAAAGTACTATGCAAGTTGGCCTACAATGTATTACGGATGGAGACGCAGGTAACGAGGATTGGACATCTAGCACACCTTTGTCCACTAGATCCTCCCAGAGTCTGTTGTTGAGCATCCTTTCTTTCCGGAGGATCTATTTATTTTTTTTTCTAGTTTTAGTTCATTAGGAGGTTATAGGGTTTGTCCCACATCTATCTCAGTTTATTAGAGGCTTCCACACACAGATAGTCAGTTTAAATTGTTCATTTGCACTGTCCTCTTTATCTTACTTTTCAGATTTTTTTTAACTTTGACACTCAATGTTCATTTGGCATGATTATTACAAATTCATATTGTCCTTGAAAATGTTATTTATTGTTTGATAAATAAGTTTAAGTCGTTCCTTGGAATTTAAGTAGTCAGGCAAAGGGGTTCGCTCGAGGACAACAATGTCCTGAGTTGTCAGTCCGCCGATGTTGAAGGCTGGGGCTTGACAAGTGTTGTTTTCCTTCCTTTGCCTGGTTGTTTGTCCATCACCAGAAATAGTGGCAGGGAGGAGGAAGAGAAAAAAAAGTGAGGGGAGATAGAGTCGCCGGTGAGAGAAATTTGGGAGGAGGGAAGCTAGAGAGGGAGGAGAGAGATTAGAAAAATTGAATAGTCATGGTTCGGTCCTTTTGATAGCCAATATGAAGAATGATGTGGGGTGATCTGAACCGTTATTTAGTATGAGATAAGGGTTTGAGATTAAGTATCAGAAAACATGAATGCTCCAGATAATACATGAGTTGCAAAATCACATTGGATTGTATTTGAATGCCCAAATTGCAATAAAACTTAACTAGAATTGGACCGGAAGAGTGGATGTAATTGCAAATACAATTTTAAACTGAATAGACTCGAATTGAAAGAATACAAAAGAATAGACTCAATTTAAAAATTTTGAGGAAAACTAAAGACTGAATATCCATTGAAATACTATATCTACTATAATGTTTTTTTATATTCGTAATAATTCATTTAAATTTTTAAATATTTACGAAAATGAATTATTTATAATCCGAAATATTTTAATCAATAATTTTTTATAAAGTAACGCATACTAAGATATTAGTTTTGGACAAAATCGACTAACATTTTTTAAGTTGAATCTATTTTACGAAATACTTATTTGAATCGAATACATTTCGAAATAGTTAAGGGGTCGTCAAAATTGAAGTGTAAAAATCATACAAGAAGAAGTAAAGAAATAAATAAAAATGTTTTAATCGACAATAAAAATGAAACCCCAAAAGTTACATTCTAATTGAGTCTTTTAAAAAAACCTTGGAAAGAATGAAAAAGAAAATAAAAAATTTAGATCATGAAATACAACAACCTATTTATAAAATCAATCAATTTCTTTTTAGTAAAGGGAAACCCAAAAATTCAAAAAGTCCTTCATCGTATGTCACAAAGTAAGTTCAATTTGAAATATTGACGTATACGACAGATATGACACTGTTCCGATAACTTTCCGCCTCTGAGCAGTACAATATAACATCAAAAGGAAAAACTAAGAAGAATTCTTAAACCACCAAAATCTGAATCAAGAAAACAAATAAGTTATCAACATCCGTAAAAAATAAAAAATAAACCCCCAAAATGAAGTTAACTAAAATGATTTCATTTTTTTTCACATCCATGACAACATTCTTCAATAAATTGTGGTCATCTCTTTCATAGCTTTTTTTTTAATTTTAACAAGTCAAAACACTTTTCATCATCTTAGCTTGCGTTTAATCAACTCATTCATATTTCTTTATATTATTGCAAAAAAAAAATGAAAAGGAAACAAACCTGCTATAAAACATATATATTACCTTATTTGCATGCAAACCATATAATATTAAAAATGAGCATATTAACACATAAAAACTCACAAAAAGTACCTTGGTTTCTCCTTGATTCCTTGTTTAGTGTGCATAGGAACAAACAAGAAACTACACCAAATGTAAGCAGTTTGAATGTTTTGGACTGTTATAATTTGAAAATAGTTAAGTTGTTAAGAGGTCTTTGAATTCGAAAATACACATCTAAATATGTGGACAAATTTGATGATCATAAATAGTTTAATCTCAACTATTTCTTCCAGAGTTATAAACTCAATCCAAGATTGGGTTTTTCCCTTTTCCTAGTTTGTTTTTACCTTATTCGGAGTTTGTTAGGTCACTGGCCCCACACTTTAATTATTTTTTTTTAGTAAACTTCATATCACACAATGTATCAGGTAATTTTGATTGAAGAAAATATATGATTTCAGTTTTATGAATTTCTAATGTGAATCACATACCAATAGGCTAGTTGTTATCAACATAATATACATTGTACATCTATCAATCAGTTGGTATCGAGTTACTTAACCGGTTACTTAAGAAATTAAAAGTGTTTCGAAAAGGCTTGTCGTATTTTTTTTAAAACCCATTAAAAACATTGGTAAACTTTTCATTTTTCACCAAAAAACGGTTGGTAACCACCGAAAAGTTTTGTAAGTAGATTTTGTGAAAATTGTCTCTAACATTTTCGTTTGGCAAATTTACCGACCAAAACGTGGTTGGTATCCCTTAGTCTATCACTAACGGATATAAATAGGTTGTAAATTTGGTTTTTTTTATACTTTAAATTTTGTAAGTAATAGTTGGTATATTCAAATAACAAAAGATCTTCATTAGAACTGTTAGAACTTTTCGTAATATGTAAAAATGTGTTTGTAAATAATATCAAATTTTAACAATTCATTGGTTTAAAGAAATTCATAAGTTAATACTTATGGAATCAAAGCACCTTGGTAAAAAAAATTCATGTTCTTGATTCTATTATAAGTATAAGTCAATAAAGTAACTTCTAGAATTTTTACAATATTAAATTTTTTTAAAACTGTTACTTTAAAGAATATAAGGAAAATTAATAAACTTGAGAACCCTCCTTGTTGCCTTTTTAATAAAATACTGACATTTACTTAGCCAAAAGACAAATCAATATTTCAATACTACATAGAGAAATGTACAACAAGAAATGGTTTCTAGAATACAGAGAAAACAATGGCTCAATTTACATCAAATACTAATCTCCACCTACAGAAAAAGAAAAGTTCATCATCATCCACAGAAAAATAGTTGACGTCGAAGTATCAGAATGATATTGTGTCCACTTTAATTAAACAATAGCCCTAAGCCGCTAAGCCTCTCTTCCTAACATAAAAGGGGAAAATAAATGAAAGACGACTAGATAATCATGCAGAATACCAGGCAGATTTTTGGACAATGTTTAATAAACAACTAACCGCATAGAAGATTTGCAACGCTGTAAATGATATCTCTCCTTGCAAGTAACAATTAAGGGTCTGTTTGGTATGAAAGAAAACATTTTATGGAAAATGTTTTCGAATTTCTCATGTTTGGTTGGAACAAAAGTTTAAAAGATATTTTTCAAATCAATCATTTTTCTCAAATTAAGGAAAATGACTTCCGTTTCAAGAGTTAGGAACTTTTTTCCAAAACTCTCATCCAACCTCAAATTACATTCTTTCATTGAAAACATACAAAGTATTTTCAATTCAAATTTTATATTTCACTCCACACCCTCCCCCCCCCCCCCCCCCCACAACCTCGATCATCCCTCCATCCCCCTCGAAAAATTGTTTGTTTTTTTTCTTAAAAAAAATTCAATTTCAAAAATTTTACTTTTTTTCACCTCTACCCTTGACCCCAGCCACCCACTCCTTGACCCCCACCCCCACCCCTCTGAAAGAGGGTCGATTTATTTTGCCGCAACACAACTCTAGGCCATTTCTTACAAACGTCTGTAACACTCAAGCCTACTTACACACCCGAAATTGACTAAGTATTGAAAATACTTAAACAGCAAAGTCAAACTGCAAGATAATTTGACAGGAACCTTTCCAACCTTTATTAATTGTTAATTAATACAAAGGAGACTCACTATTAGTCTAAGGCTAAACACTCTTCCTCTGCCTTTAGACGAATTTCCCACCCTTATAAAAATTCTGGTCACAAGGGGAGGGGTGGCAAGGGGGGTTACATGCGGCCGTTACAAATGACACCTGTCCTACCCTTGTCATCACAATCACAGGGTTCAAAACACCATTCCAACAGCAAATATTTCTAACAATAGAACTATCTAATTCAAATAACATTCTTATCCACCCCCGAAATATAATATTTCCTAAACACGTAGAATTTTCATGCTTCATTCCAACACTTAGAATATTTCTGCCATCACCCCCCCCCCCACCCCCCCCCCCCCCCCCCCCCCCCCCCCCCCCCCCCACCCCCCCCGAAAAAAGAAAAAAAAAAAAAAAAAAAAACACCCCAAGAAAACCCCCCACCCCCACCCCCACCCCCCCCCCCCCCCCCCCAAAACGAAAAAGAAAAAAAAAAGAACCCCCCCCCCCCAAAAGCCCCCCCCCCCCCCCCGCCCGCCAGCCCCCCAGAGGAACCAACCCCCCGCCCCCCCCCCCCAAATAACCCCCCCCCCCCCCCCCCCCTGCCCCACCCCACCCCCCCCCCACCCCCCCCCCCCCCCCACCCCCCCCCCCCCCCCCCCGGCTTCCAAACAGTTCGAATATTTTAAGATGCCGTCTTCCAACACCTGTTTTATTTCAGCATTCGGTGTGAACGTGCCTTTGTTCTTGACTTGGCCCAAAGTCTTCACACCTTTCCTTATCAAGTCACTTGTTGTCTTGCCAATGCCCCTTAGCCTGCCCGTAAGCCATGCAAATTCAGCTACCCTTGCCAACACCCAAGCACCTGACTTGTGTTGCACTGTTTTGCCCTCATATCATGTCAAGAGCAATGGCCCAAGTTCTTGACATTCTGCCAACGTAGTTAGATGCAAAGTAGTCTGCCTGCGGGTCTAAACAGACCACCCGCACCACTTGAACTCGATGTCCTCATCGAGACTGTTTTATTATAGTCTTTCATCCTGGCATTCCAACTACCATACGTCTTTTTGCCTTCCCCCAAACTGCATCGTCTGCACTCTGCCTTTCCAATGGACCAAGAATTCAGTATAAGTATTCTTCTTACTTGTTCCCAAAACCGTTGAACAAGGGTCTTCTCAATTTCAGCATCATACTGTGTTGGTATGAAAAAGGGACCTCTTTGACCTGTGTTCTAATCTGGATCTCATCGTCTTCAAAGTAAGGTTTCAAAAAACTCCCACATGTAAAGTGGGATGGATTTTCAACCTTTCTGGCAGTTCAAACCTATTAAGCAACTTCGCCCAGGTAGTTTTTCAAACCACTTCGAATGGACCATCATACTTATAAGGAATCAAACCCCCGATGTATGGGTCTTACTTACATCTTTTTTTCAGATTTGTGGTGTAAGTTTCAGCAACACTTTTCCACCCACATGAACTCAACTGAGCAACGATGTTGATCAGCATACTTCTTCAATGCGCCCGGTGAGCCTTGCGCACTATCTTGTTCCTCTATAACATTTCAAGTCCTGTCCCTTGCAAAACATGTAGCTGCTGACACTTTCCCTGATTTTTAGATTGGCAACCTCTAGTGGCGTCATAGGCTGTCGCCTAGGCCGCTTTCCAAAAGGGCTCATTTCCTGTACAGAGAACTGGTGCAGATTAACAAAACTGTGCAGTGTCTAACATATTAACCCAATTGCCATTGACTTGCAGTCACATAGTGCCTCAAGAATTCTTCCAACAGTGATTAATTCTTTCCGTCTGTCCATCTTTTGTGGATGATTTGCAGTAGAAAATTTGTACTCAGTTCCCATCATATTGAACAATGCTGTCAAAATCTACCAGTGAACCTTGTATATCTAATCGCGCACAATGTCAGCCGGAAACACCAAATCTTAACCACATTTTTTTAGAACAAATCAGCAGCAACTTCAGATGAGCCATAACTCCAGGAGCAGCATAAAATAGAAATATTTTGAAAACCTGTCATTACCACCATGATAGATGCTTTGCCATATACCTTTTAGGGAATCCATAAATGAAATCCAGCTTTACTGATAGCCATAGGCCTTTCAGGAACGGCAAATGTTGCATCAACCTTGCTTCCTTCTTCCGTTCAGTCTTGTCAACTTGACAAAACATGACAAGTCTTACGTCTGTCTCTATATCGTCTTTCATTTTCGGCCAAAAATAAACACGATACAGTAAGGCTAACATCCTTTCAACACCGAGATGTCCATCCCAAGCAGAATCATGCGCCTCTTTCATTAAGTCTTTGCACAACCCTCCCTGATTTGGTACAACGATTCTCCCCCCTTTAAAATAGAGCAGATCGTCCTCGATCCAATACCGTCTCATTGTGCCATCTTGCACTTGACCCATCCATTTAATATATAATGAATCATTTGCAGCACACAACCTGATTCTGTCATAGAAATAAGTTTCAAGCTTTGAAATAGAATATACTGCAACAAATACTTCTTTTCTACTCAGCGCATCATCAACCTGCTTGTGTTTTCCTAGTTTATGTTCCCACATGAAATCATATTCTGCCCGGAATTCTTGCCACCGTTCTTGTTAAGGACTCAAATTTTTCTTTGTGTTGAAAAATGTATTTGCTACATTATCAGTTCTTACTACAAATCGAGTATCCAAGAGATAAACTCTCCAAACCTGCAAACAGTGTACCACCGCAACCATTTCTTTTTCATGTGTTGAGTATCTCTGTTCAACATCATTCAATTTCCTACTTTCAAAGGCCACTGGATGACCTTCTTGCACTAATACGCCACCAATTGCTTTGTCTGACGCATCAGTGTGCACTTCAAATGGTAACTCAAAATTAGGCAATTTGAGTATAGGTTCAGATGCAATAGCATTCTTCAAATTCTGAAATGCTTCATCACATCGTTCAGACCATACCCACTTTGTATCCTTCTTCAACAAATCTGTCAAAGTCGCTGCCCTTTTTGAGTATCAAGCAATAAACTTTCTGTAATAGTTAGCCAAGCCAAGAAACGACCTCAAATCCTTCACATGACGAGGTGCCTGCCAATCAATAATGACTTGCACTTTCTTAGGATCCATTCGAACTTGGTTTTTACAAACAAGATGCCCCAAGAAATTTATCTCTTGTTGAGCAAACTCACACTTTTCCATCTTGATATAAAGTGTGTATTTTCTCAATTGAGACAAAACCAAACTTCGGTGATTAACATGTTCCTCCAATGTTCGACTATAAATGACAATATCATCTAGATAAACAACAATAAAGTCATCAAGATTGTCAAATAGTACATTATTCAATAAGTTTGGCATTACAAGGAATTCATATGAACCATATCTAGTTACACATGTTGTTTTTGGTTCATCACCCTCTGCTATCCTCTGCTATCCTAACCTGCCAATTACCCGCCCTGAGATCAAGTTTTGTGAACCAGCATGCCTTGCTCAATGTGTCCATCAAATCCTGCACCAGCGGAACCGGATACTTGTTTTTTATAGTTGCTTTGTTCAGTGCCCTGTAGTCTACACACATTCGAATCGTCCCATCCTGTTTCTTTTGAAATAAAACAGGAGCACCATATGGGGCCTTAGATGGCTGAATCAATCCAGTATCCAACAACTCATTCAATTGTTTGCGTAATTCAACCAATTCTTTAGGAGCCATACGATAAAGATCCTGTGCAGGAGCAACCGTAGCAGGCATCAACTCAATCTTATGATCAATATCCCTCCTTGGTGGTAATTTCTTTGGTAATTCAGGTGGCATAACATCAGCATACTGTTTAAGAAATTCAGCAATACAATCAGGCACTTCCATTTTCACATCAGGTTTCACTTTGACCAAGGCAGCAAGTATAGTGTCATCACCCTTCTTCAGCCCTTTATCGATTGACATAGCAGAAAACAACATCCCCTTGTCTTTCTTATTTTCAACTTTATTAAATGTGTTCCCAAAATGGATGAACACCTTTGAGAAAGCCAGCATTGCTGGTTCCCATTCATGACATCCTCTATTAAGTTGAGGACGGACCAAACTGGAATTTGTTCTTAGGCAATCACATCCAAGTTATATTTCAAGTCCCAGACGGCATCCCCATCAAGTTTGTTTCCCACCAACTTCCAGTCTACCTGACACACTACACCATAAGCCATGCCCACAATGGTCTTTGCCTTAGCATTGACTATTTTTACGTAGGAAGGCGTGGCTTTTTAGACAACTTTAGTCCCCAATTTTGTAAGCAAAATTTGCCACATCTCCAAACGTATTAGTGTCCCTGTATCAAACCCCTTGCAAACACACGTTGTTCTTTCACGTTAAAGTTCTATCTGAATTAAGGTAGCATGAGGATTCAAAGTGCTATAGATTTCTCCAACTTTATTAATCCTGTAATATAAATTGAAAGGACAATCCCACATGAGGTTATGCCATGCAAATCCACGATTTCCTGATCCCCTCCCTTTTAATATTCATATTTCCACAGCAAGCAAAAAAAAAAAAAAAAAAAAAGCCTTCGTTCACTTTTCCCATTTGGACAAGATTTGGCCAATAAGACCACCACAAGTCCACCATTAGGCCCTTCGAATTACCATCTTGATTATTCTTTGGTTTGTCTTTCCCATCCTTCATCGTGCCGTTATACTTTTTGTCATTTCTATTGTCCTTATGACTATTTTTCTTCCATTCCCTTTCTTTCATTCTTTTTCCTTAATTTTTTGAATGAGGAACATCTGTCAAGTTACATGTGTGTAATTTTAACTTTGTCTTACGTTAGGATACCCTGGCAGGCAATTGAAATACTAGTTCATGTCCCAAATGAACTTTTCCTATTTCTTTAGCACATCTTGCGCCACTAAAGGCCTTATGTTCTTCTTAAATTTAAACTTAGATGATTCCACACGATTGGAAGTCAACGTAGCTACAATCAACCCACAAACCCGACACAATACACGAGCTCTGCACGAAGGTTCTCATTTTCTTTCTGTGGTCCCGCATGTTTTTTTGCGTATTTTTTTGTGGTATCGAAAATCCAAGATTTCCAGTGATATGATTATCCAACATTCAGTCGATATACACCAATCGCCCCCTGAACTTTTCTCAGCGTCAAGTCCTCCAAATCAATGACTTATTTCAGAATCGTACAGTGGCTCTGCCTGCAAAACCTTTTCTTATGTAAAAATTAGCTAATCTGGAAGTGATAAATCTCTTTTCCATTATGTTTAAACATATGCTTAGGGTCATGACTTGAAAGAAGGCAAAGCATGGCATTCCATATGGGTATCATCTGAACTAGTTGTTCAATCATTTTGAAGAACCAATAGGCATGGGAGTAGGTGGTACTTTCAAGCAAATGTTTAGCAAGCCCACATTACAAGATTGCGAGTTTCTTGAAGGGGAAGCACCAGGTCATTCTCAGGTTGCAATAGTTCCTGATCAATAAGTCATTCTTATAAAGGGAAGTGGATGATCTAACCGTCATTTTGGCTGCCAAGGAGGTTGAGGTGGCCACTCTTAAGTCTGAACAGCAAAAGGTGATCTCCAGTGGAACCAGTCCCAGTCAGGATAACGAGGAATCGTTAAGTAAGTTGAAGGATGAAAATGATATTCTTAAAGCTACAAATGCCTCCCTCTGTGAGGAAATTAAGGCTCTCAACAAGCAGCTAATCAAATCTCATGAAGATGCAAATGAGCGACTGCTTTTGCTTATGCATACTTTAACTCTACTCTTCATTCATCCTAAATGTGTCATGTTGTCTCATTCTCTCCGTTTGTAGTCCATCCTATGGCTTGATATTTTTAGCTTAATTTCAGTGGACAATATTAACGTGATCTAATCTCTTTATGTTTGTATGGCTTCGTCTTTGCGTAGTTTTATTATCTCTTTACGCTTTCATACCATGTTCTGTGTGGCCATAGCCTTGATTTCTCCTATTACCCCGTGTTATTAATTGTCTATGTTTACTGTCTCTCATATTCAATAATGTCAAAAGGGGAGAAGATAGTGGAGTTCTATGCCGAACCATGTAGTTTTTTGTCGAATTCTGCTTGTGAATTAAGGGGGAACATTGCATAAGGGGGAATATGGACTAAGGGGGAACATTTTTTTTTTTTGTGCTTTTTGTTGATATTGTTGAATGAATATGTGAGGAAGTTATGTAGGTTATTTGTCATCATCAAAAAGGGGAAAATTGATAAGAGCCTAGTGGTTAAAATGTTTTGATGATCTCCTAACAAGTTAGGGACCCGTTCCTCTGCAGAGTATGAAACTAGTCTCAGCTGGCAAACGTACTGGACAATTATTAAAGTTGTCTGCGTTCTGAAGGTTGGTGAAGACAAGCGTACTTCACCAATCAGAATCGACTAGGTTGTTTGTTTGATGGATAAGAATCTTCATGGTATATGTATCAAACAAACAAACAACATTACTCATTCATTCAAAAAGGAAAAACTCTTCAATCTAGAAGAACAACAAGAAATCAGTCAAAGTTTATTCAATGCTTCTTGTGGTTGTTGTATTTTCTTTGCATGTAAATTGTTCTCAAATGGTAGGATTCGTTTCAATTGTAATAGAAACGTTTCAACCTTGGGTAAATCATTGTAAGGGTTTGGGTTACTGGTAACTTGGGCTTTTACTTCTAGTTTATATTAATCAGTTAGGATTAGTATAGAGAGCAATGTTGTATCTGCTCATGCTCAGCTAAGTGATAGGGTGTATTACTTAGTGCAAAGATTAGAAGGTTAATCTATTATTTTGTAATCGACTTTTACTTTTTCTTGTTGAATATTAGTGAAAGTAATTGTTAAAAAGTCCTGTTGAGAACAGGTTGTGGTTTTACTCCCTTGAGCAAGGAGGTTTTCACGTAAAGTGATTGTCATCTTTACCTTTCTCCTTTGTATTCTTTAATCACTTTGCCTTAGTGTTGGGAGGACAAGGTCTTATCTATGTAAATGGACACATACATTCCTTCATTCCTAAGTCCTAATCTTGTGGAAAGATATGCTCAATTAAATCTCACGAAGCGGAGCAAGAATTTTTGATAAGGGGGTTTAAAATCTGAAGAAATAGACATACAAAATAGTTGAATAAATAATTATTTTAACCATATAAAAATAATATTATTTTTCGCCGAAGGGGGTGTACCTAATATGGCTCCGCCAAGAGTCTGTACAATTCCAGTAAACCTCCTTTTCTTTACTTATTATATATAAGACCTAAACCTGAGATTATAAGCACACATAACAAACTAATATGAAAATGACCTTACATTCCCTGGTTGATGTTAAAATATGCATCTACTCCTGTTCTGTGTTGCCATATGACTCAAGTTTCTAGCAATGAGAATACTTTCTTATATTGGTGGCATGATCAAATGGTAATTACAACAAAGAAGGCGCAGTTTTGAAAAGGCACAGTTTTGGAAGAAAGGTTAACCTTATTCATTAGTCTGGCCATACATACAGTTAAGCATAGCCTACAAACTTACTATTAAGACTCGGAATAAACTCCATCATGCAATGTTTGGGCTGAAACTAGCCTTAAGAAATACTACTTGATATTTGAGTGATATATATAGTTCATGTTATTGCAAACTATATGTATTAATTAAAAACTTTTGTCATTGTTGAAACAACATTTAATATCTCTTACTAATCATTTCATTGTTGTTGCAACAATCTATTATTGACAAGGAAGACATCAAGCTGAGAAAGAAAAAATGAATTATGTGAAAAGCTTTGTGTTTATATCTGAAATATATATTTCCATATACATATGTTTTACTTTCATAAGTTTTAGATAGTTGAGCCACACTATATGGTCGAAACTAAATGTAGGTGGGTAGTGATGACAAATGGGCGGGTTTTGAAAATGGGTAAAAAAAAATGGTATATCATTCAACTTGTCCATATTTGATGGGTAAAAATGGTGAGTGTAATAAATGGTTGGGTAAAATACTAGTTGACACGTATATTTACCCATATTTCATGAAGAAATAATTCCTTACTTAAGAATTCAATAGGAGAAAATATGTTTAGAGTTTTCAAGATGAATCTGTTGCAAAAATATTACTTTGTTTTATTATAAGTAAAAAAAAAATAAAAAAAATTCGGGGTTTGGGGTCGCGGGGGGAGGAGGGCGGTGATAGAGGGCTGGGGTTGTGTTCTACGGTAGGGTGAACAAATAAGGAAAAATTACCTACATACACACCTTTATTTTCCATTATTTTCCATTTCCTACCATTTTAAAATATTTCTAAAAATCCTTTATTTTTCCCTAATTTTTTAAGTTAGCAATACTTACTCCTAACATAACAACCCATGTTCTCTTCCTATTTTTGTTCATAAAATCTCTCGCTTATTTTACTCCATAATCTAATCAGTTACATCCTGATCCCAACTCAAAATTGCAAAGGTTTTCTCTCTCTACTTACAATTATTTCAATCAAGTTTTTTAGCTTCTCCATTCTACTGCTTTTAATTCTTTTTGAAGCTTCATCTTCTTCATCTTACATTGGTTGAATTAAATTCATCTAAGATTTACAATTCTAATGCTTATGAGAACGACATCGTTTTTTTAATTAATTTCTCTGTCATTGCTTACTATAATTCCTAATATTAGTCTTATTTTTCTGTCGAAGTCAATTTTCTGTTTTTAATGTGGGTGTACTTGAGTATTCTTCCAATGGTACAGGAGCCACAGAAAAGATTGTTGATCAATCCAAAATAAACAATATATAGTTCATCAAGTTGTAATGAGTAATAGATACAAGTTTTTGATAGATGTTTGATATTTCCTTCTGTTAGTTGTTTCAAAAATCTAAATTATTAATGACAAGGTATTATTCTCGTATGGTCATGTATCATAAGTTAAACTATTATCTAGATACCTAAAATTCTAATTTTGATCTCGTTTTGAGTAGGTGTTTGGATGTATGACGTTATAAAGTTTACATAAATAAATAGATATAATTGTAGGATTCTTAATCATACAATATAATTATATCTGATAAATTAATGAGTAGGGAAGTTAATTAGTAATCATATACAAGTTTTTGATACATTTGCCACTTTATCAAGTTGAGGAGAGATCTATATCAATACACAAATAAAATAATTTATATTTTCTATATCTGTATTATTTTGGGGGGACATATTCAATAAATGTCAGTTTATTCCAAATATTGATTATTTATGTTCAATTTATCAAAGACTAAAGTTTCAAATTATATTATGGGTGTAAACTGCAGAACAATGTATCATAGTCTAAAAGTTGAACACATGATATGTAAATATCATTTTTGAAATATGATTTTACATTTCCTAGCAGATTCAACATATCTGCAGATTGTATACAAATCATTTTATTAGTATAGTTATATTTATTATCATTAAGTAGAACTTACTTTAAGAGTCAATTCCATGACTAGCTCAAGACGATTTGGTTAATGTTGAATAGAGATTATTAGTTTTTAGGTACTTCATTTATAATGTTATTGTTTTTGCGATACATTAACTCTAGTTTAAATTTTTATTTTTATTGTTTTATGATACTTGTACTCATGTTTTAGGGTGTTTCTCTAAAAAAATTATTTATTTTGACTTTAACTTTCATTATTGTTAGTTGTTATTTACAGTATGAATTGTCCTACACATTTGCTCTCTATAATGGCATAATAAATACATAATATTATTTATTCCAATTAGTTTTTAGTTTAATTAGTGATCGATTTTGCCACCTAACTAATGCAATGTAATTTATAACTTGACTGTGGATTCAATTATATTTACTTGATAACTTACTTCTATAAGTTGGTATTGATTTATGCTGATACTTGTATAGTTCGTTTAGTTTACTTCCTAAATCATTCATGTATCTATTGATAAATTATTCTTACTTATTGATACATTTAAAGATCCACTTTATTTAATTCTATATATTATTTTTTCACAACCCTATTGTTATAGATACACATTTTCAATTAGAACGTGAATAACATATTAACGTATATTTGAACCATATTAAGTGGTACCTCTCCATTAACACATCTCTATTACATATTATAAAATAGCTCCTGTTTGCTAAAGAAAATGAAATTTAATTATTTGTTTTCAAAATTTCTTTTTAGTCTTTTTCAAAGCGATTTCTTTTTTGTGAAAAAGCGGTGTGAGACAGTCAAGAGTTGAGCTGGGTAAAAAATAAAAACAAACTTCAACTATTTTCAAAATAAAACTTTAAGTTGTTAATTTTTTTTTTTTGTTTTTTAGGGGAAAGGCTTGTTTTGGTGTGAGTACAAAATACAATGATTTCTTAAAAAAATATTCTTTTTAAGTTTTACTTTTTTGTATGGGGAGGGTCAGGTTATGGAGTGAGGTAAGGAAAAAAATTATAATTTGAGAAAAATAAGTTTATTTGAGAAATATTTTTAAAAAATATTTAAGCCAATCAAACATAAGAAAATTAAGAAACATTTTTTCAAATGAGAGATGAAATGAATGAAATAAAAAAGAAAGTAAAGATATTCAAAGAGTAAAGTAATAAATAAAATAAAATAAAATGAGTTAAGTAAATAAATAGAAAAATCAATGCGGTTTTCTTTTTTTGAAAGGAAAATTAAGACCGATTCTGAAGCCAAGAGCCAAAAGGCTATTCTTTCATTTTAGAGGTCCTGTCAGTTGTATCAAAAAATGTTGTCATTTTAAGTTTACCCACCGCATCCATAATGATATTAACAAATAACTCAAATAACNGAGGGACCATGACCTTGTTAAACAAACTCAAAGGTAAACTGAAAAACTCACCCTTCAGAACTGTTTGGGTTACCCCATCCTGTAACTTCACTGCTTTTTATGGAAAGCTGGATGAATGTTGTTGAAGGCTTGCACCCTTGTAGATCTGATTCCACTCGTAGGCACCACCCAAAAATGACCCCGAAGGTTTCATCATTTAGGCTTATCTCTACCCCTGACGAGCAACAGTTAACACCCCCATCTTTAACAAGTATATTGTAATATAACTCACACACTTCTGGTTTCATGCAGGTAATAGAATGAGGTTCGAATAGGTGGTCCCCATTCTGAATGTCACAATATCAAAAAGTGATTTCATACCATGCCTGTTAGATTAGAATGTCAGAAGGAAGCAAACACTACCTTTGAAATTTCATACTTCTCAATTTTATCTCCCTTGGTCATTTTGGTTATCCCGATGTACTTGGACCAGGTTCTTTTATGGGTTGAACTTTTATATTATTTTTTTTTTTACTTGAGATTTCCTTTTTAGTGCTTTTTGCTGGAGATTCCTTGGTTTCTCTTACCACCCTTAGGAATTTACACCTCTATGTTTTGAAACATACTCAGGAAACCTCCTTAGATTGTGTGTTACTATCATCAATTGGGACATGATTATAAAATTGTTCCTCCTTTGAAACATAATCTTGGTCCCTTTGATTGCTTAGCCTTCCAGTTCGACATTTAGAATCAGGCAATGCCCTACCACCTTTTGGTAATAGTTCTTCTTACATACTTTTCTCATCCTCCCTACATCAAGAAATTTACCCATTCCTTTCCCTTGCGTTTCCTTTCCTCATCATGCTAGCACGTGTGTGATCAGCATCATCAAGAGTGACTGCTATCAACATTTTGTCAACATCATGATATGAGGAATATTAATGACCCTTGTTCCTTGCCTTTTCCATATATGAGGATTCTTCCTCCTTATTCGTGCTCTGTTAAGTCAACATTAAAGAGTTGGGCATTTGGTGAAGATTGCGTTGACCTTTGGTTAAAGACCTGCTCAGGGGAAAACTGGAAGACTCATGCAGTCAAATGAAGGATAAGAATCGCCTCTAGTTGAGGTTATCTCTAGATGGCCACCAATTCTGCCCCTACTGTGAGAATGCAACGCTTCTGGCCCCTTTCCTTATGCAAATCCCCTTCAAAGAGTCTTTTGAAATGGAAGATGACACAACCAGGGAAGCACCCTTCAATATCCCTCAAAACCCTGATAGAACTAGGTTTTGCAACATATTGAAATTTAGAGGTTCGACAGCCTCCAGCAGGTAGAACTAATGTCAAAAATCATGGCAATAATCTATTCTTGGTAAGGCAGTGCCACCCTTCTTTACTGCAGTCACCGGTATGTTAGACACATCCTGTGTCCATTCCAGAAGGGGTCAAGTGCTCTTGTTAAAACAGAGTGAGCCTGAGAAATCAATGAACTGGGTTTTTTTTATTTCGGGCGGGAGATTGACACTTTAGAAAAGAATTAGACTAGACATTTGTGAAGAAGAGAATGAAGAAATAGAGTAAAAGATCTATTTTAAGATAGGAATTTAAGAGAATTTGATGATTTTGTAAAGAAGAAGGGAAAGTCATTTAAAGTGTAGGAGAAGATCGGGTCCGCCAATAGTGCCAACGATTTATTTAAAAGTGATGAAAGGACTCAGAACTAACATGAGAAAGATTATATGAAACGTGGCACGATGTAGACAGTTGTAGTGTAGTATATAATTTTATACGAATCTTCTGAGGACCCAAGCCTCTCTCTGTTTTGTGCTAGTATGTCTAATTTTTAAACAGTCTCAGCTAGTCACCAACCATATTGTGATCCTGCATTTTAAAGTACAAGAGTGAAATCTCGAATGCTAGGGTTAATTCAGCATAGATACTCTTTCCTTTAAGTAAGCATAGTCAAGTAGGGGCTTCATGAGAGCCTTGTTCGAGAATTATGGATCTTATTGCATCCCAAGTAGTATATTTTTGAAGAACCTTGTTCGAGAATTATGTGATCTTATGCATTCCCATTAGTAATTTTTTGAAGAAATTTCTTTAGGAAATTTTCTTTCCCCAAGGCTTTGTAAATATATCTTCTAACTGAGCTTCATTGTTACGAACTTCATCAGCATATATATCTTCTCAACATTTTCCCTTAAGACGTGTATTTCTCACATATTTATACTTAGTTATTTTGTGTTGAAAACGGGGTTCTTATATCCACTTATCAATAACACTAAACAACGGGTGTTGTCGCACCAGCGGGAGATTATCGGTAAAGTTGGTGGAGCGCAATGTATTTCAATTGCTGCTTGATCCAAAGAGTTGGCACAATATGAAGCACAACAACATACTCGGCCTCAAGCATAGATCACTCCATAGATTTGCTGATTAATTCCCCAAGGAGATCAAAGCTGATTCCCAGAAAACTGTGCCCATTTCTGAGTGATTTTTATATTTATATCCCTCCAGAATCCCCTTCATAGTCTAAATCAGCAAGCCAGTGTCAGTTAGATTATCAAAAGTGTCACCTATTGGTAACATGATTGACCAAGTTCTGCTTGCCCTTTTAGATATCACAAATTAATTCTTTGCATTGTCATATGTTTACTCCTTTAATGCAGCTTGAATCTGTCGCAACATCCCCCACTTGAACACTAATGTTTTGGTCTGGCTCGCTGTCAAAATACAAAAGTGATCTGATAAACTCCTTCTAGCATGGTTTTAATTAATTTACCCACTTTGCCGCTTCATCCTCTCTATAAAGTCTTGCCCTTGTGCTCATGGGAGTGTCTTGAAACCTTGCATCAACATTTTTGAACTTGTTGAGTAGCTCCTTGATATATTTTGTTTGTTAGCCATAATGGAAGTGCCTTGAGAAGATTGTTTGATTTTTTCAGTCCTAGGAAAGAGAGTAAGTTTCATCCATCATGCCTCATCTGAAAACTCAATTGCTATCATCTCAGCAATCCTTCATAGACATCTTAATGTTGCTTCACATATTATATCAGCAACATATACCTGCACCTCAACAATTCTTTTTCCCTCTGATTTTGAAACCAATAGTGTTATCCACCTACCTCTCTTGAACTCATTTGTCAAGAGAACTTTCACAACCCTCTCATACCAAGCTCGAGTGACTTGTTTTAAATAAAACCATACAATTGCTTTTGTCTAACTCAAACACATGATTAGCAACTTAGTGTTTTCATCAATAGCCTAATGATTCTTGACATATACATTTTTCTCTTCAAATTTCATTCAGAAGGTACTTTTTTTAAATACTCCCATTGAAATATTTAAATCTTTATTGTTAGGCAAACAATCGGTATGCTGATGGCTTCCATTAATGCTATATGCTACGAATTTCTTCTCATAGTCAATACCTCCTTTCTTGGTTGTAACCTTGTAACACCAGTCTTGACTTTTTTCCTTACAGTGGGTACCATGCTTATCAAGCTTGTTTCTTTTCTTTATACCCACCGATCTCTTATAATAATTCTATCAATTTGTCTAGGGACCAGGTACATACTTTGCTTCTTGCAAAACAGATGAAGATTTTCCTGCAAATATATTACCTAAGGCAGGATTCTTTCACAAGGCTTCCTTTGATATTCCCTTGGTTTCAATTAGGATATGACATTGAACATGAGACCAAAGTTCATTGACTTTGACCTAGTTTTTGAATGCCTGAATCAAGTGTAGAAAATTAGATTGTCTAGTAGGTTGTGAAATGGTGTCCACCCAGACTTTCTAGTAATCTTCCTCTTCTATGTCCAGGGGATGTGGAAAACGTATTTTCCTCCAGGGTCTCACTTCGATATGTTCGGGGGCGGTGTGTATCGGTTAAGTCGCCTTCAATTTCATTTAGAGATTGAAACCCAGTTATTTTAATGTTAACAACCTTTGGTTCGAGAATTCAGAAATTGAAGTCAATCAGCATGGTTCTTTCTTGCAACCATCCACCAAGTTCTATTTTTTGTTCTTCCACTTCATTTTGTTTGAGGAGTTTTTGGATGCATTGTAATAAGCATTCTCAACAAAAAAGATTCATCTAGAGAGTTTTCAAACTCCGTACCATGATCAGATCTGATGCTTCCAATTTTTGTCAATTTAGTTTTTGATTAGACGTTTTTGAAAAAGACACTAATTTTCCTTCCAGGCTTTCCTCATTCCCTTCATTTTGAAGAACTTCATGTATCTGAAACAATCATCATCAAACAGTAGATAAGATTCTACCCTTCTTTCTCAGCATTTTGATTGGGCCCACCCCACAAATCAATATAAGCATTTGAAGAGTAGAATATGGTAACTTCTTTCTTGGCCTTGAATGAGGATTTTGTTTGTTTACACCCCCTGGAACATGAGTTGTAAGTAAACTTCATCTTGGGTAGTCCCGCAGACCAGGTCCCCTGGATAAGTTTATTAGTAGAGTGGACTTACAATGACCAAAAGTCCTTGTGCCAAAAATTAGAATCAATCGATTTTGAGCATTGAACCAATCTCTCCTTCCAACAAACAGACTTAGATGGCTTATACATGTTCTTTATCATTGTAAAAAGACATTACCCCCACATTTCTTTCGTACATTTTGTGACCAGCACTTGTTAGCCATGAACTTGACCTAAATTTCCTTTATCACATCTATATTCTTATAGAATTATTACGTGAGACCCTCCACATCTGTACATTGTTGATTGAAGACTATACTGTTAGTCTTCCTAGTCCCCTCCCAACTCCTAGATGTAGATCTTTATTTCCCACCACCAAAATAGGACCATCCACAACCTTGGTGTGCTTGCAAATAGAAGGAAGTTAGAAGTATCACACAACCTTTCATGTGCCTGGAGCATTACTATCCATGTACCAAATACTGACCTCGTTCCTCTCTTTCTCTTGCGCACAACATTACTTGTTATTCTTTATGAACCCACTTCAGACGCAGTTCCTAATACTATCAAAGGCTTAGTAAAAAATCGTCCTGTCCAAGGGTGGAGGTTTTTTTACAAAAAAAGTAGCAAGACTCGGTCCCTTTCTCTCACATTTTTTCACATTTCTGTCATGTCTGACATATTCAACACAAGAGCAAAGTCCCTTTTCCTGTTTGTTTGATAACTTATCATATTCACAAATTTTCCATATTACCTCTCTTAGGACTCCTTCAGTTTTGTTACACTCTCGTTTCAGGTCCATTACGTCCACAATTGGGGGAACAAAAATTATCAGCCAAAAAATACTTTTTGCCTATGAAGATTACTCTGGTGGTCTATTTGTCTACTCCTATCCCCTTTTAGTCCCTCCCCTTTTCCCATTGAATCTTTTTGGATATAGGTTATAGAGTATTTTAGAGAGGAGTCGATCCATTTTAGAGAAATGACTAGCTCTTCTTTGTCCATCCTAAGATCCCTTAGTACTGAAGAATTTTGGTTTAAAAAAGACGCAACTAACTTAGGTTCAGAGATTTTAAGCTTATACCCTCCATTCTTCTTCATAAAAACAAAGTTTTCTTTTAATCATTTTTCTGAATTCTCGGCTTCTCATCACTTTTATTACATTCCAATATACCTATTCTACTACTCTCATTTCAGAAATCTTGCGTTAGAAGAGCTACATTTTTGCATTGTCAAACAAACTTAATTTTTCATTCACACAACGTTCAATTAATCTCATTTGAGTGATCATTGCAATGGTCTTTTCTTTTCTTTTCCTTCCTTCCGTGTTGCTCCCTACTACTTCCTATTGCAGCTCATAAATACGTTCCCTATCAGCTTGTTCATCAAATATCGTGCACCTCAGCAATTGCATCCGCCTTGCTTTTCCAAGTTTCTTGATGGACTTTAAGAATTATGTTTAACCACACCTGCTTTACATCTAGAATGTGTAACCAACCCCAATCCTCTGAGCTCATTGTTAAATAGCCAGTGAAGTGAGAATGTTCATTTCAATATAGTTTCCCCATTCTTTATCACAAATTCTCATATTGAGTGGTGAGCATGTCCACCTTGACTCCTTCACAACCGTGTGGTTCTTTCATGTGAATTTTAAAAGACAATCCGTCCGAATTTCCTTGTAAACTCACAAGCTAAGATCTATTATACTCCCATCATCACCATGCCGCAACTAAGATCCTTTTTTTTGCCTTGTTTTCTTTTTAAAAAAATCTTTTGCCTATCAACTTCAGTATACTCCTTTCTAGTTTTAACCGCAAAGGTGGTTTGGTGTTTACATCTTCACCTAGTTCAATGGATGTAAGAGGACCATCCCTAGCATAACGCCCCAAAACCTTAGATTCCTCTGCATCTTGAGGTGTAGTCCGTGCATGTCGACTTTTACATACCGATAGTATGACCATTTGACACTAGGTGGTCTATGGAGAATTGTCCTTCCTCCAGATGTCCATGGGATTGTCATTCCTCTCAGATTTTTCTTTCTTGGTCTAACCAAAAGGAAAAGTGAAGATCTGATTACCTACTTGTTGAATGTACACGTCCACTTACTTATAGGGTTCTGTCATCCCAACACTAAATGGCAAAATGAATTAAAGACCAAAGTAGAAGAAGTGTAAAAATGAAATCACTTTACGTGGAAACCTTTCTTACTCAAAGAAAGTAAGACACGACACGGTCTTTCCCTCAACAAGGCGTTTCACAACCACTTTCACTATCTTCAACAAGAAAGAATCAAAGTCGATTACAGACACGTGATTTAACTTTTAAATATCTACACTAAGTAAATACAGACCATATAACTTCCGCTGAGCTTGAGAAGATACAACCTGCTCTCTCTAATACTAATCGTACTTGATTAATAAAGATTAGAATAAAAGGTCTAAGTTTACCCCGTTCGTTCCAGCCTACAATGATTCCCAGGTTTGAACGTTTCTTGAAAACGAATTCTACAATTGAGAAACAATTTCAGCAAACAAAATACAACAATCGCAAATAGCACTCAATACACTTGACTAATTTCCTTGTGTTCTTTTTGAAAGCTTTGAATCGTTTTTCCTTTTTGAATGAATGGAGTAATGTTGTTTCCTTTGTTTGAATATATACATAAGATTATTATCCATCAACAAACAACCTAGTTGATCTGATTGGTGAAGTGACACTGCTCTTCACCAACCTTTTCTTCGCAGACACTTTTATTGTTGCTCCTGTCTTTTTTTCCAGCTGAGACAATTACATACTATGGTAGAGGACCGGATCATGCACGCGTGAGGAGATCATCAACATCAATTCATAAGCTAAACTCTTATCAAGGAATATGTAAAGAGTAAACACATTTCGTAAGTGAAAACAAACCACTGTCTCCCAAAATTAAAGAATATAACGGTCTGCCCAAAGAAAAGGAAAATTTAGGGGTGCATACACGTGGACCAACAAGAAAAAAAAGAAATAAAATGTGCAAAATTTATTGTACAACTTTCCAAAGTTCGTTCCCTTTAGTGCAATTATACTTTATGTTTATGTTATTTCTTTTGCTTTTTCACCTTAATTTAATAATGATAATGATATTTATTTTTAATATATATGAACAAACATATGTACTAGACCTAATAAATATTTAGTTAATTTTTAAATTTTGATACTATTTATACATCTGTAGTTATGTAAATTTTGTATGTTTTTGTTCTATACCTAAATTTCGCTAAAAAATAATATAACATGCATGCTTTTTCATTAGGAGTGAGGTTTTACTATTTTAAGGAAAATAAAAATAAATCGGTAATATTGTGGTCCTAAAAGAAAGGTAAAAAATTTTCCACAAGACAAATTTCAAAACATGAATGATTTATTTTAAGGAATTAGCTCCAAATTCTCCTTTTCTTTGTCAATTTTAAAAAACTTTTCTTTCCGTCCCATATTAATTGTATTAGTCAGTTTTTCCTTTATATATATATCTCATATTTAGATTATATATATATATTTTATAGATATATATCTATATATATATAATAATATATAATTAATTAGTAAATTTTTTCTCTCTAGAAACCTCACAAGACATTCTCGTCGAGTGCATTATTGCCAAATATTTCTGGAACCGGCTGAACATCGCCATTCCATCTTCCAGTAACACTCACAATAATGTTAACTGGTTGTTAGGCCTTAAAAACCATACCACACCTTTGCCATACAATCTCTTCACTGGGAAATATTCTTCCCTTTTGTCATTTGGCATATATGGCTAAACCGTAATAATAATATATTTCATAAAACTATCAACTCTCTCTCCATCCACGCGATTATATCTCGTACCTTGGAATATGCTTTCACGGCCCATCCGTCTCGTCGCGTCCTCCGGACAAGATTTCAGTTCATATTTGATGTAATCCTCCTCCACTCGGCCACTAAAAACTCAACATCAATGACTCCTTCTCTTCTCAATCTCTACCGGGCGGAATAGGAGGAGTCTTCCATGATGAACATGGCAAATTGGCAATTGGAAGCTGGGTTTCCATCAAGAACTCCAAGGCTTCAAGGCCCTCATCTGTAAAATATTGGCATTTCTAAAAGGCATTCAGTTTGCTTACCGCTATCAATCTTACTCCATTGGCAATTAAACAGATTCGACAAAGGTAATTACTCTCCTCACCGAAAATTAACATGCACTATATCTCCTCTCTTCCTGCAGGTACCTGCTAAGGAATCAGCTCAATTCCCCCTATCAACCATAATTTTAGGGAAGCAAATAAGGTGGCCCATCACTTTGCAACTGAAACTCTATCATCTAGTAATACTATGAATCTTGTAATATTTGTCATTAACCCGTACTTATAAGGTTAGTAAAAAACATAAACAGAAATAAGATGAAGTAGACATAAAATAAAATAATTCGAGTCCACAAAAATTACTGTGCTTCCTTAAGAAATTTAATCCCATCAATGTATCCGAGGTTACAGATTAATTTCTCCCAAGATAAAATGGATTAATCCTATTAAAGAAATAGCAGTGCCTCAAACTTCTTTAACTACAACGAACTTATGAAAAACAACATGTAACATAGTCGGTCGACACTTTGATCTTTAGAGAAATTATATATAGAGAAGGATTATCAAAACACCTAGAATATAACATAATTACATGACAACTTAGTAGTAATATTTGATATTGATTTTATTTGAAGAAGCGGAGAAGTTGTGGAATCACAAGCAACAATCCAAGATTGTTTTAATATAACCACAACACATTATGGAAAACCAGAAGCCGCTATAATCATTGAACTATCTTTTATAAGACAGTCTCGCGTATAACTTTCATTGAACTAGTAATTTTCTGGATCATTTTATTTAAAGTTATTTGGCTTTGAATTTTTTTAAGAACATAGTTAGGAACTAAGATTGGAGCATTTTGTTAAGATTTTGGGCATTGTCGATTAAGGGACATGACACAAAAGATGATGAATCCTTTTTGTTCCATGTGATAAATGCATCTCAAGTACAGAGCATAACATTGTTCAGTAAAGCTCAAAAAATTTCCACTAGACAAGTAAACAATTGTATTTCAAGTTTCAATCAAACATATACACTGGACTGTACAAATGACTCTTGGAATAGCCAAACGCGAAGTTCAGTACTGGTTGTAAGGACTTTGTCTTGTACAACAACCTAAAAGTTGGCGATAGTTGCGTATTTGAATGGACTCAAACTTCTGTTTTATGTCCTGATATTTCTCTTCTACAATGTATGTAGATTTCTTTCTTGTATCCCTTGTTTATTTCCACTTTAACTCTATCTATATTTTGTTAAGCCTACTATGTGTTATGTTTTGTTCTTTTTGAGTATTGTATATCTGGATCTCTATGCTCGTTTTGTTAATGTTGTTGATGAAATGTCTGATTTACTGTGCAGACGAAAGGTGCATTAACTCATAATATCATTCAAAATGTTCTATCTATTTTAACTTTTCAACTTAATTCCTCACCTAAAATGAAGAAGAGGGAATGTTGTACAACAAGGATTGAATAAGTCCATATTTCTTTTAGTCAGTGTTTTAATTTTATGTTTTAGGAAAAACCTTTTCTTTTTCACTATCATTGCAATGAAATTTAATAGATAATTTTATTAGTTTATAACGCTTACTTGGGATGCGTACAAGGAATTAATTAAAATGAAGTAATCTTCTGGTCCTTAAGACGTAGAGTTTGAAAGGAATATCCTTCATAATTTTTCTTAATTTCTCATCCTCGTTTGGGAACGAACTAGAAAAAGAAAAACCTAGTCACAAGGCCAAGCTAGTTAGGGCCATCCCCTGTATCATTTTTCTTATTGGTGTGGTGGGGCTTTCTTTCCTTTAATGGCGAAAAGATTGAAAAAGACTCACACCATTGCGACATAGGGATTACCCTATTTTTAGAGTATTTAAGAATCATTTGGCTTCTTCTTTTTTTGAAAAAATATAATTTAATATTTTTATTTTTTTCATTCGATTAATTTAAAATTTTAGTTTTAGTAGGACGCTCTTTGGATTGGAAGTAGCACAACTTGTATTAGTAATGTTTTTGATGTGAAAAATGCTCTTATAATCATATGCCTTTTACTATTCGCATTTTTATGAATTAACTCCAAACATATATTGCGTCAAATTTTATTTCATATCCTAAAACTGATGATATTAATAACTTTAAATATGCTTCTACAATTGCCGCACATTTCTCAAATTAATTTTAAATAAAACTACAATATTTGTTGTGAGTGTAAATAAGTGGTACTAGAAGTTAGGTGGAATGAGTCATTAATATAAGTCAAAAGAAGAAAAAGAAAGACAACCTTATTTTATTCCAGGACAAGCAGTAGAATTCCATTCACGTGAGTGTATGTTTCTGCTTTCCTTCCTCCTCCTTTCCTCGTTAGACAAGCATTGCAATTGTTCCTCCATGTGAATCACACTTCTATATTAGTAAACAAAGTTTCTTTCAACATTTTCCATCCTAAAAAAACCATCGTTTCATCGAAAACAAGTTCTAACTACTCTCCCTGATGGACCTTTTCTCCCACAATCATAAGTTCATCAAAACCATCACTTTATCAATTAATTAACTTGTCCTTGTAAGTAATTAATTGTAATTTTTAATTTCCTTGTAATGTTGAGTTTATTAGTTCCACACTAATTAATGTTGTAATGAAAACTAAATTTATCATTTTCTTTTGCACACAGAGGATTCCAGTAGTATTTCCTGAAAGAACTTGCAAAACATGTTAAAACCACGTGTTTCTTGAGGCTCCTCCAATGAGAAAAGCATGATAGGTTTGAAAGTTGGAAAATTCTCAAGGACAAATTTGATAGCTAAAGGATGGATGATTTTTATGTGGCTATTACTTTAATAAGCGTCATGAATCTCATTAGTCTCACATATACCCGCATTCTCACTTTGTTGTCTCTATATATGATTAAGAGTTAAAAAAAGAAATTGATATCCAATAGATCAAGAGAAGCGAATCAAATGAACAGAGAAGGATGTTTCCAGAACTCAAGCTAATGTTAATGTATCGTATAAGAGAAGATATTCCATGTACACCTTCAAGCTATGCTGATGTAATCTAGGAAATGAGAGGACGATATTCCCAATTGGACCTTCAAGATAATGCTAATGTAATTCGTGGAGATATCCAGTCAGCATTATCTTCATCAATACATTAGAATTATCTTGAAGGTCAATTGGTAATAACTTCCTCTTCCTTCTTTCTTCTTCCCTCGAGTACATAGCATTAGCTTGAAGGTTTATATTGGAGTATCTTCTTTCTTCTGTGATTACATTAACATTAGTTTGGATGTCGAGAATATCTTCCTCTTCTTCATGCTGATCATTCTCTTGATCTTTTTATTCCATATTTATTTTCTTTGACTCTGATCATATATAGCGACAACAAGTGAGAACACAGGTTTATGTTGAACATGGTACCTTAAATAACTACGGTTATATCAATTCCACTTTAAATATGAGAAATAGTGGTACAAGATTTTGGTATGACATAACATCACTCTGATCCTTAGATGAATACTTTCAATCAATCAAATACAAGATACGTTTGACCTCAAAATCTATAATATGATATCCCAATTAAAATCCTTTGAAACCAAATTATCCGCATAAAGAGTTTCCTTTTTATATCTTACTCTAATGAATTGCAACCATCTTAATGACAATCTTTGTTAATTCCACCATGAAATATAGTTTCGATTGTAGCCTTCAGAGTAATTAATGTTGTAATTTTCATTTCCTGTACCAACAACATGCTTGGGTCCTGTTAGAAATTGTTTAAAATAATCAATCTCATATCCATACAAACTACAAAAACTCATGCTTCAGGAGCAAAATTTTTTCTCACAAATTCTAGCGTTTCCCACTATAGGTATCAATTTGTTCTAACCTATAATCCCTCTTTCATGATCACAATATTTTCAATCTATCTTACAAAGCCAGAAATCTTTTGTTGAATGCAACTAATTTGATTCTTTATGGGAGTATTATTAGGGTTATAGGCAAAAAAAAAATCATTCAAGCAAGAAGCACTGAGGCGGAGGTTAAATCCCAAAAAGAAACGTAGATCATTCAGCGATCAAACTATTGATACAGATATGATGTCTCTTCTGATGAAACCGGTTGATGAGTCCAAAAATATTGTGATCACATGGTTAAATTATTATGCAAAAATCTTTTTTGGGCTATTTCTTATAATTATGCTTTCCAAAGATATTTCGAATTCTTATTGAATGGTTCTATTAAATAATAAACAGTATAATGTTGTTTGATTTTTTTAATCATCTAAGAACTGTTGAACACGGTTCTTCTTTCCCTTTTGTTGAATTAATGTATGTGTGGACTGCTATTTGGGCATTGAAGCTTTATCCTTGAAGATATATGTATGTTTTTTGTTTATTCCTGATGAATCCAATTGTCACACTTCAGCACAGTGTTGGAATATTGACCATCACAGATTTGCCTAAGGACCAAGTAAATTCAATCTGTTCCTTTGCAAATTACTGTAGTTACGTAATAATAAAAAATGCCATAAAGTCTGATACAATTATTATTTTATAAAGATAATCGCGGAAACCCAGCTCATAAAGGGTAAATACATAACTCTACACCGTTCCCATAGGATTTAACTCTACTTCATTAAAAACTCAGAGCTAAACAAAAGATTACAAATCTATGCAACCTAACAATTATAACTCTATTCCTAACGACAACAACCAACTAGCTCATCGATCACACTAAACCGTCCTTTCTCCTCAAGAAAAAAATGAAAGTATGTTTACTCTGTCTTCTAACAAATGAATCATCTGCTTCCCCCAACATTTTAGTAGCAATTCTTGATTTGATTTTCTATTTGAAGAAATGGACAAAGTGTAAGGATGCACACACAATAACATAGATGACTTATCTAAGAGAATGACAATACAGATAAAAGAGAGGAAACTCATCTCAAAGAGAAGAAACTTTAAAATCTTAGAATCCTATGGGTTTTAACTTTTAATGCAGCCATCATATGTCTGAAACCAGACAATCTGGTACGCTACGTTTAGAGACTTGCCAATACTTTGTTTTCTTTTCAATTTATATGGATGCATCTGCTTCTGCTCAATTTACCATCTCCATATCTTTTGGCAGCAGATATGTTTCCTATTTGGTTGAAATATTCTCGAGAGAAGTTTGGCGATTAGTTAAGTGCTTCAATGGTTCTTGGTAGGGGAATCTTGGTTATCAAAATTAACATGGTGGATACTTATAAGGGACAATTAATCTTTAACTTTGAGGTTCTTATTGTTGGGCCAATAATCAAAAACCGGTTATGTATGTTATTTGAACTGATTAAGGGCACTCATTCCTTTTTAGATGTCACTGATTTCGTTCAGCCGAGAGGGAACCCAACGCATAAAATATATATGGAGGTGTTTCTAATTTTAAAAAAAAAGACATGATAACTAAAAACTAGAGTCGAGAAGTTTTATGTTGTGTTTCAGTTTTTCAAGCCAGACACCAGTTGCTACAGATTTTAAAAGAGTGAATGGAAAATGAAGAGTTGTGACTTTTATGAAAGCTGTGATCTTTTCTTAAGAATGTGACTTTTCAAAGGTTTTTGTGTTTTTGTCGGTTAAGCACAATAGAACATTTTCACACTACCCTTTGTTTTATAATAAATTGAGGAATTTCCTCTTCTCATTTTAAGACAAACTTAATGACTTTCACTACTAAATCTAGTATTCTAAGTGTACTTTACTGTACTTTTTACTTTTCTTGAGTGGGCTCGCTCACAGTAGCGTTTGAATATCAATCACTGGTGGATTGAGATCATTCATTCTTGGTGGGAGGGACATATTCCAATCAAAACCTCGGATACTTAGAAATGAATTAATTTCCTTAAGGGACACACATGGGGCATTCAGTGGATTTATCTTTTTTTTTTATTTTTTTTCAAGATTCTGGTATGTGTTCAATTTTCTATTTGTGAATTAATTTTTTGTTCTTTTGTTCTTGTGTCTTCACTTGTTCATTAAACTTTGGTAACTTCATGTTTTTGCAAAATTATTTGGAATCAGTAAGATTCTTTAGACACAAATTAATAACAAATCTTCTTTAAGAAAAATAATTCGTATATTTTTTCTAATCTATTTCTGATTGTAGTTTCTATACTAGTTTTAATTTTCTAGTTCTGAAAATATTCGTAAACTTTGTTGTGTCTTACCAAGTTCTTTAATGTTTTGTTCTAAGTATCTTAGGAATACAAGATGAACAATAATCTTAAGAAAATTATTATACTGTTGGTATTTTTCTATATTCTACGGATTGAGAGAAACAAATCATGGAAGTAGAAGATTAATGCATTACTTCTCCATAATTCGGTGCTTTGTTTAGCAAGGTCGAAGAGAGAATGTAGAGAAAACATTTTTTGGTTGTATTCCAGTTAAAGATTACATTAGGTAACCATCTTGTTATTTTGTCTAAGAAAGGAAATAGTTTATAAGAGTTAAGAAATTTTATTTTTAGCATGTGTATCTTTGGAAAATTTTCTTTGAAAAATCTTATGTTATGGAATTAATTTTGCTTGGAAAATAGTGTTTTCGTTAATTTCTTTAGTTTGCAAAATGAGAGATGCGTATTTTTGTTTGATAAAATAGTATGTCAAAATTATATAGTTGGAAGACTATTGAAAAAAAAAATTATTTCTATGTGATAAAGAATATATTTAATCCTGTTTGGAGACTAGAAAACTTTTGTAATTTTGTACTCCATACGAAATTGTATTGTGTCTTATTTTTGTAGACATAAAACTGTTGTAGTTTCTACTCTAAATAAATCATACTCTGCAATATGTTTGAAAATTAAAAATTCACATAATTAGTCAATGTTGTACTTCTTACTACTATAAACTTCACTGTTATATAGAAACAAATTGTACAAATGTTTCTTATTACTATTCTAAATAATAAGTGGTATGTCTATTTTTGATAAAGAAAAAATATACCAGTGACTTAGAGTTTTTCATTTTGTGCCTCTATGGAATACCCTTTGACACTATGTAAATATTGGCAAAGGGAATTGAAGCAATATAATTCTTTTGTAGAACAGTATTTCCAAAACTGGTTTCATAAAGCCAATGATATTTTTATAGTCTTGGAAAATATGTGGAAAAATTATTTTCAAATACTTGAAAAATATTTTTCAGATTACATTTAAAATGTTGGGGTTCTTTGCTTATGATAAAGATAAAATCAGACTAGGTGTTTAATTTAATTTTGGAGCAAAAGATATGAAATTCAGTGATACTTTTGTATTAAGTTGGACCCACAAAATCTTGGAGTATATTCTGTATTGGGGGTTTTGAGTTTCTCTATTACTAGTATATGCTGTGACTAGAATGAAACTATCAAATTATATATATATACTTGTTCAAAATAAATGTGTTTTTTTAATGAAAAAGTGTCATTTTAAAATGTTGTGATTTTTCGTGAAAAGATATGTCTATTATAATAAAAGTATTTTGCATAGACGTGAATTTTGGTGAATAGTCATTTGTTATGTTTTGTAAAAGAAACATTTTGACTATAATGCCTTTATTGTAGCCAATGAACATTGATGTTCTATAACAATCAATTCGTAAGTTATGGAAAGGTCCTTCTGAAAAGGATATTTGCAAGGTGATGACTCTAAAGAATATTTGTATCACAAAATATTGTATGAAGTAGGAACAAAATATTAGTGAGAAAAAAATTACCTTGCGAAAATCTTTTCCCACTCATTATTTTTATTTGTTCTTACTTTCTTGAGTCGAAGTTTATGACATCAACACCAAAACCTTGCAAGGAAAACTGATCAACTTAGAAGTTTGTCTAACTTTGAGTGCAATAAATAAAAATGTCATGTTTGTGAGGAATCTAAGTATGCTGAGGATTCTTACAAATCTGTTGAAAGGAATTCTAATCCCTTATAGTTGATTTACACTAACATTTGTAATATGAAGTCAACATCATCTCGTGATGGAAAAAAGCATCTCATAATTTCATTGACAATTGCATTAGAAATGACTATGTCTATTTGTTTAATGGTAAGGATAAAGAAATAGAAATGTCTAGACAATATAATATTAAAGTTGAAAATCAGTTGAAAAAAAGATATAAAGTGATAAGAACGGAGAGTATAAATCTCCTTATGCAAAAATATGTTTGAAAAGTGGAATCATCCATCAAACCGTTGCTCTATTCACCTCAATCTAATAAAAAATCAAATGTTAAAACAAAAAATAGATGCATTATATATATGTTCAGGTTTACCACAAAACTTGTGCGGAGGAACAATCCTAACTACAAAAGAAAACAACAAAAAGTTTTGTGTTTTTACAAAGCAATTTTGTTCGTTCAGGACACAATCTATTTCATATGAGAAATGGAAAGGAAGGAAATCAAACTTGAAATATTTCAAAGTGTGGGGGTGTCTATCCAAAGTCCAAGTTCCAATTTCTTAAATGATTAAAATATGATTTAAGATTGTGGACAATAAACTTAGTTGTGAATAGTCTTGTGAATGGTGTAAACGACCTTAGGAAGAACAAGAGGAGAATGTCCTTAATAAAGAGATTCATAGGAGTAGTATATGTCAAAGGATATCAACTTCCTTTGAATATGATTTTTTAACATTTCTTCTGTCTTCTATAGACTAATCCTTTTGGATAGATGGTGTCAATTGATAACGTTCAAATATACTTCTTGAAAATAAATATAAATGATCGTATGCAATATCTTTACCAAACTATTAGTTGGGGTCGATCCCACAGGAAGAATATTATCAATAGCAAATAATTAACCGATAGTCAACATATAAAAGTGGGGGGGGGGATTTAAAATTGGAATTAACAAATAAAAATCAAACAATAAAAATGCTTTGAACTAAATATTTTTTATATCTAAATGATAACAATAAACTAGGAATATTTCACCATAAGCCTCATAACTGGTTAATCCGAGTAAGCACAATTCGTTCATGTTAGTATAATGAAAAATTATAAGTTAGGTTCTCTAATTCCTTGGGTTCAGCAACTCGAGAATTTCAACCCCGCACCTTGGGCCGGGTTACACATTTTTTAATTTTACTAACCCTTCCCATTACCGCATATTATACAAATAATCGATGTATGTCGTAGTTATTACTTCAGCACCAATCGACACTATCTATTAGATATAAATCACACACTAACTATGTTGATAATTCTTATCTTATGTAACGACTCCCTGGTCCCACAAGTAGCAACAAGGCGAGTTCTAAACGCGTGCACCTCATAAAGGAGACTTCTAAACGAGAAGAATTATAACTTCCTAGCCAAACCTTTTGAGAATTCTTAGTTCGTATTTATGCTTTGTTAAATCTCCTGTGTTTCCCACAACATAAATTATTAATTTATCTAATCATTAGTCTCAAAAACACAATCACCAGCTATTAAAATAATATGATGTATTAATGAAAAAGATAAAATTACTAGCATATTATCTTTGTTAACCACGCAAGAAAATATTTAATAAACGGAAGAAAAGAATAAATACAATTCCTTTACTTCCGGCCTTCACGCCACTCCGATTCAACATTTCAACGAAAAAATTATATTTGTGTCTTGTTCTTGATTCTTGTCCTCCTCCCAAATATTATTTCTATGCAACTATTTTTGAATGGTAGATTATCCAAACCAATTAGGATCCAAACAAAAGGATTGGATTGCCTGTTTTATTTTTGTGCGCGTGTAATTTAATTTTGGGCGAGAAACTCGCTATAATTGCTTCCTTCCATTGCACGTCCCGGCCCGGTAAGTTTTCCTTTCCTTATTTTTCATATAAATTATATTAATATTATATTTGTAATATTAAACTTTGATTTCCCAGTAAGTTTGTCTGCTGATATCCTTCTTCAACCTCTATATCTTTAACTTTGTTTTGTGGGCTCCAAACTTCGCCAATTTTTCATCATTTAATCTTCCACGAAAATAACATTTTTGAAAGAATTCACAAAATTTATGCTAAAAAGCAAAAATAACTAATAAATGTGAGAAAATAATGATTAAAATATATAATTTAGCTCACATCACACCCAACCCTAAAACATGTAAAGCTCCGTCCTACGAACAGCGGAAGCCTCATCTCAAGAAAATCAAGTGAAATATCATCATTTTGATTTATACAATAAATAGGTCTATATGAAGTTCAAAAATAAATCAAGTAGACTTCTCACATTATTCAAGGACATCCAATGAAACAGACACACCTCTAAACTTACTAACCCAAGGAGGACTTTAAATCTCATCAAATATAAGTTTGCTCACCTACTCTCTCAGTCAATAAAAGTTTAATAACAATCACCTATCTATCATGAAACAATTTCCGTCAAAGAAGAAATATTTCCGACACTCAATTCAAAAGACTGAATATAATTAAAGACTGATCTCAAGAACAATTCTCACCCTCTCCATCGACAATAAATTCACATGTACGGACAAAGACATCATGCTTCCCCATTATAATACTCTCCACATCGCCACAAATAAGTGACGCTTGATAGATCAAAAGACTTTAATGTTTTAGTTTTGCCTACGGTATGGTAGGAACATATATATAGTGACTGATACTTCTTAGCACTTGTCAATTTTTGACTTCATCACTCATATTTTTGTACATTTCAAAAATCCAAGATGATCTTTAAGGCCTACCATGAGGTTTTCCAATAGGAGAAACCAAAACAACCGTTTCAAGATTATTTTAATAATATGTTAGTTTAATATTGGAACAAAAATAGCCACTCCGTCCGACTTCGAAAAACTAATTCTAAACGGGTACTAGCGTGCCTAAGCGTATGTTTGGGCCGAGCTTTAGAAGCAGGAAAATCCATGAAAAATGTATTTGTTGAAGGGTGTTAATAGATGTTTAAGATGATTCCTCCTGGTCGAAACGTACGTTATGAATCTCAGTACCGAACACAGGGCTCCTTTGAGGAGGACCCTAGTACCAACGAGCAAGCAACTAGTACGTGCCCCACGCAACACAATGAACGACCCGGTGTTGAATTTATGAGGGCCATCGATTCCCAACCGTCAACAACATCATTTTAGCGCCCTCTCCGCCCAGTCTCTGACTGCAACGCGGTTGTGCCCACATGGAATGCAGAGTGCTCGTCAACTTACAGACGACCGCGATCCGGGCGGTCCTTCTATGAGGGTCAAACTTTCCCTACACATTTTAAGCTAGTTTACTTTAACTTATTAAAGTCCTTAGGTGGTTAATTAGGGAATAATAGAAGTTCTAATTTAATTAATTTACCCCTTCCCCCTTACTTCCCCCCCCCCCTAGAAAGAGCCCAATCCTCAGTAGATTAAACATATCTCACAAAACAATTCCTCTGCCTTCTCTCTTCTTTCTCGTCTCTATTGGAAGATACCAAGGAAAACCAACAGTGAAGGAGTTTGGGGAGAAAAAGGGACGATCAAAATCAAATCTTCATAAAAACATTGAGGTATGAGATATAATTCACCTTTGCACCGCTTTCCTTAAAGGGTTCCTTCCCAATATTTTTCAAAAGTATGGATGTGTCATGTGGGTTCTTTTCAACTCGAAAATAAGGTATGATTGATTTCTTTATGTTTTCTATGGTTAATAATACTTAATTTTAACATGTGTTTCTAACTTAATTGTTTATTCTTGATTAGTTGGATACGTTGTAGAATGATCCTTAAAAACCCCTTAACCCTTGCGTTGGATATTGACAATAACTCGTGAACTTGGTCAATTGACTTAGATTAATTGTGGACATTATCTGAAGTGATGGTGTTACCGCTTAAGAATGAAAAAATATAGTATTGTAGTCCTTCACTATTCTGAGATGATGTCTAGTTAAAAGATAATTAACCTAAGTGCTTATCATAACTATGACCTATTATTGAATTGGGAGTAGTGGATCTTCAACCTGTTTATCAGGTTGATTATGGAATTTAATGTGTACCTCTAAATTGGGGGGGGATTGAATTGATGGTTTAGGGTAATACCTTTCTTATGACCCTAGGAGTCTTGGTAGTCTTATGATCTCATCCTTTCTTCCCCATTTGTGGTTTAATTGTGATTAAGTCATGATGTTTATATCTGAGTATCCTTGAGTCATGAGTGATAGGATGGTATGATGTTGAATTAAATGTCTTTACTATGTTTGAGGTTGATTAAGGTATTGTTATAAGGATGGTGATGACTATCAATATGTGCCTTATTATTATATACAAATGTTTTGCTACCCTCACTTATTAATGTGATGAAAGACTTATACTCCATACCCATTCTTATTGAGCTGAATTTAGGATGATGATTAACAGTCTTATACCCTGTTACCTAAACTAAGCTTTTATTTATAATAAAGGCTTAACGAACTTTCAAATAACGGACTTAATCTACACCGAGTGAACTTTGACAATGGGAGTAATAGACTTCCCATAGGGGAAGATGCCCCCTATTTTATAATGTGGTGTTTACTCCCAATGAGGGCGACACTCATCAAATGGATACCTGAGAGAGGCCCCAATTCAAGTGGCATGTAGAGTAGTTCTTGAACTATGTTGTCCGCCTATGGAATCAGCTAGAGGGATCCTCCAGAAAGCCTACGTTTATTTTGGTTTACTGTAGCCATAGACAACCTTCCATCGATGTAGGTTTTACAACTCCGATTCCACAGTTAACTCATGTGGCTCTGCCGTTAAAGCCAAGATGTCCAAAAGGGTAAAAAAATAAATTAACAAAGGATGACTCTAACTAAGATAACCTTTTACAGGTCTAGCTTAGTCTAGGTAGGGTATGGGGAACCTACGAATCATTGCACGTAGTTAGCCTTGACGGGAGTCTAGGAGGAGTGTTCTTATTTAGTTTATGTTTATAATAGAACTATATTATAGATCAACTTTCACATTTTATATACGAATAGTGATCAGTTACTTATCAGTATGTATTGGTTTATATTCTAAAGTTAAGCTGAAATGTATGTCTACATGTCATGTTATGTCAATTAGGAATTTATTCATGATTCTTATTGAGTTACACTTATGGAGTAAGGTTACGGGCCTTTGGCTTGGTCGTTTGGCACTTCTTGAGTTGCAGCGAGGTTCCTGGATAATATCTTGCTTTGTAATAATCAAATGTACTCTTATCATGCTAATTGATAATATGACTTGGATGTTGAGTTATTTGATAGTGTATCTGACCAACGATATTAATGGTTTACCTTGTACTAAACTTGAGTTGTACTTTTGTGATGAACATGCCTAATGACTTAAGTAATATGCAGTTTTATGTTATCTTTGTGAAATGCTAATGGTTTATAATGAAAAAATGCATACTTTATGAATTCTTCTTTTTCTTAGCAGGTTTTACAAGTAATTGCATATTCCTATACCTTATAAGTGGCGGTACTAACCCCATTTATATTCCTTTTTTTTCCCAACATTTTAGGTATCCGGTCATTGAAGCTCATTGGATACGACGCAGAAAGGCTTGCATATTATCTACCATCCGTGGATAGGTCCTCACATTCTAGGCAATGCCAATATCTAGCGTAGGTTTTACTTTGCTTTTCTAGCTTATGTTCACATCTATTTTCATTTATGAACATTTAGTCCAAGATTTCTTCTTTCAATAGATGTAGGGCTAGTCCTAATTGCTATGATCATTTAGATGGTATGAAGGAGTACAATTTTTAACTACTCTGTTCTATCTTATATATGTATGTGCATAAAAGTAGAAGTCTATGTAACACGTCCTAACAATGGTCGATGTACTATGCACTATTATATTATGTGTATTAGAAAATTATTACTTCTACGTGAGGTTGTACATGACCTCTCATACACAGAATATTATATATCGAGTATACTTTTGGCATTCTTTTCATCTAATCCTATTGTTGTGATTATAGAAAGAATAGAACACTCGAAGGCATTCGACAGGAAGACTGACGAGGCATTGCAAAGCGGGATATCCGTCCCGTGGTATAAAGTTCATCCCATTGATATGATACTAATATGAAAAGTTCCGGTCACTCCTCCACTCGTCCTCATGAGATCATCGTGCTGCCCTCATCATTGGCTCAACCGCACAACGTTCACCTAAGCTATACGCCAAGCCACCCGTGAGGTGTACCCTGGTCCTCTCAACAAGTTACCACTGTGCTTCCCTATGGGAAACTTCCCTCTAATGAAACCCTCCAACCTTCTCGGATTAATGTTGATGAAGACCCCTAGAAATTGTATCGATGAACCTCTATAAGATACTTTTGGCTAGGTGTTTTGTCCCAAAGGACAAGTTCGAGTTGGCTAGTTTATCACACTTAGGCTGCTCAATTATGGTTTGTGCAATGATGGACTATAGCAATTGTGGTTGTCCAGTGACTTGGTAAGATAGTCAAGAACCTTTTCTGATCGGTTTTTTCCAGGGGAATGAGGAAAGCTAAATGTTGGAGTTTCATGCAACCTCTCCAAGAGTGATTAGTGTTCATAATTACTCGTGATTCACTAAATTTCCAAAATATGACCCTCTTTGTTTCGATCGAGAGATAAAAGAGAAGTGTCAGGCGTCTAGAGTAACATGACAACACGAACTGTCTCGTCTTATGGTGAATGCCATGTATGTGGATGATGGCAATGGTTTAAGAGTAAGAGTAGAGATGCCAGAGGCAAGATCTTATGATGTGAGGTTCTCAAGACTATGCTTGATAGACAAGACAAGCCTAGATTTAAAAAGTTGGTTTCTAATAACGTTTCTATCCCAGTTCCTAGTCTGCGTGGTACTATAAGTAACCTAACTGCGAGACCAAAAGGTAAGGTAGTGGAACTCACAACAATGAGAAGCCTCTTGTGCCAAGTGCGTATAGGGTCATTTTAGTGAATGTTTGGTTGTAACGTGGAATTGTTTGGTTGTGAAAAACAAGTGATACAAGTTCGGGATTGGACCTAATCAAAGGGTTAAGAGTAACATGGTTGTCAAGCTCAAGCAAGTGGTTAAAATGAGCTCCCAATAAGACCCCGCTTCTTATGCTCTCCGCTCTATGGTAATGCAAGATACTTCGCCCGACGTGGTTGACTCGTCATGTAAAGTCCTTCTCTTTTATATACTGCCTACCATGATCTCGGTGCTACTTTATCCCTTTTTTTCTTCCTCTATAGCCAAAAAGTTTCATATTTTACCCGATATTTTGTCATGACCTGTAAAGTGTCTCCTTTCGGTGGGTGAATCGGTTGTGGCAAAAAGGGTATATAGAATTTTTAACTATAATGTATCACCAAATAAGTTTCATATGTGAACTTTAGGACTAGATATGCTTGTTTTTCTATTATATTGGGTATGATTGGTTGCATGCTTGCTTTGCTTCTTGGATTATAGGACGAAGGGTGGTGAAATTTAACTTTCCAAATTAACCGTTGTAGAGTGGAATGGGGGGAGGGATGGGGAAACTCAGTCCTATAGGTCGATTATCTCTTGTCTAAAAGATATCACAATGATTCCGTAAAGGTGGTCGATATCATATTGTATCCAGATCAGACCCGACATTCCTCCTATTGAGTCAAGTCCCCGTGGTGAGAAGAATTTGCGAGGTTTTTCTTAATAACCATTCGCGATATTCCTCCTGAATGGGATATTATTTGGTACTTGATTTACCTAGACTACCGGATACAAAAACTGCCAATTTCATGCGTTCTTTATCGGATAACTCTGGCCGAATTGAAAAGTTTGAAGCATAACTCACGAATTTACCATAAAAAGGCTCATAAGACCTAGTGTTTCTACCATGGGTTCTCTGATTTTTTTGGTGTGTGAAGATAGGATGGGTCCTAAGAATGTTGTATTGATGACCGCACTATCTAAGTCCACATCAAGAATAGTACCCTTTTCCCTTGGATTTACCCACGTGTTTTATACAATCCAGGTGCAATGCCGTTTCTAATATTGGACGTGAGTTCGGTATAACGCCACTTAGGGTGAGCGGTAGGATTATCAAATATGGCATATTCTGACGAGATATGGTCATTATGAGGTTCTTATATGGCCAGTCGTCTGAGCTAACGTTGCCGCGGCATTTAGGACCGAATGCATAGAGTGTTTTATTTCATTTATGCATTGACAACAGTCGTGGTAAATTGGAAAAATGCGGATGGAGCACATAAACCATTTGTGGTAGTGTTTGCAAGTAATTAGAAACATCATTGCTTTGCCAAGTATAGAAATGTGAGTTTTCGTTAAGGTTGGTGACTATTATCTTGTGTATATCTATCTTCATGAGGGTTAGGGTTGCATTCCAAGGAAGACGAGGCGGTTACAAAATTGCCTAGACCTTTGACTTGAAATGAATTTAAGATTTCTTGGGTTAGCGGCTTTATCGGAGATTTGTGTAGGGTTTTTGCGTCCTATTTTCATCTTCTTTGACTACTTTGGACCAGTGTAAGAACTTAGTAGTCGGAGCAAGCGGAGAGAAGTTTTCAATGTTGAAAGATAGGCTTACTTTTGCTCCAGGTTGACTTTACCGGGGTACAAAGGTTTTTGTGTGTATTTGAGCATCCCGAATGGGTAAGGGGTGGTGCTTTTGCAAACATGAATGGTTCTAGGGAGACTAATGTCCTCGAGAACATCCATTTCATGACCTTGACTGTACGGCCATGGGTTTTTTTCCTTGAAATATGGAGGCATTACGTTTAGGGCGTTCATGGTTGATGTCTTTATCCGACAATAAGAGTGCTCCAAATGTTTTGAAACCCAAAAATTTTGAATCTCCGACCAAAGAAAGTGGTTGAATTGTTGATTTGATTATGACATCAGAGGGTCCTCTTCACACCCCGTAAGGTATGTGGTTGCAAGATTCCTAAGTCCTATGACTATGGGTAGGTATCTACATTGATGAAGCCAAGAAAACCTATTGATGGATGTTCATAGTTGGCTAGGTTGGGTTGTGAGGTTGAAGATTCTTCGAAATGTTGTTTCAATGGTTCCATAATAACTCCGGACTCATCACTAGTAGTTTAAGTGAAGTCAAACAGACACCTTTGGTAATCAATGATGTAGTTGAAGGAATCAGTTCTGTGAAAAGTTTTCTAATGAAGCCTTCTCCTTATAGGGGAAACTATTTAAGGTTCCAATAGAGAATGTTGTGTCCAAATATATGGTTGATGGACGGTCCTTGAATAGGCCCAGGGTTCCCTTCTGCATTCATCAAGGTTTTCAAAATGGGCCCATGACCTTGGACGTACAGTAGAAGGTATGAAGAGGACATACGGAGTTTGTTTACAAGGGTCTAAATTTCCATAAATCAATCCGTGGTGGCTTATACAAGAAATCAAGTTTCTATTTTGGATGTGGCAGAACATAAATATGGATTTCTGTATGGGTTTACCTACCCTCGTACTCCGAAGATATTATTCTAATATGGGTGATTGTGGATAGTTTGAACCAAGTCCGCTCACTTATTTCCCGTCAAGTCTACTTAATTCGGCGGGAAATTATGCTAGGACTTCATGTGATATTGTTCCCCTGCATTCTGTTTCCTTACATAATCGGAGCAGGGTGCAAAAATTCACATCTCCGTTTTTGGATGTCACCCAAAAGGGTGGGTGCTAAGATGAAGTTGGAGTACCATTTCAGTCCCCAAAAGCGTAAGGTCAGGCGAAACGTACTATGCAAACCCTCTGAGAAAATTCTTAGGGCTTGTATTATGTGATTTCCAGGGAAAGTGGGATAAGCATTTTTCTTTTGTGAGTTTGATAATAATAATATTTTAATTTCATCGATTTCCCCCCCCAAAACAAAATTTGGAAAAAAGAAAAAAAAAATCCCCTGAAGCCTTGTATGGTAGGAATTCGGTCTCCTATTGGAATGTTTAAAGCTGGAAAAGGCTTCGCTCTCAGTCCTGATTTGGTTTTCTTAAAAACACTTGGACAATTTTCATATCATAGAGCGGTTGCACAGCCTATAGTCGGTAAACAGTCTTATACCAAATCATAGGAGAGGGATTTAAAAAGATGAGTTTTAAGAAGTATAGGTGTATTTTGAAATTTAACCAATGAAGGAGATGGTTAGATTGGCAGAAAGAAATTTGATCTTCATTATTACGTGGGTCCCCTTATGAAAGCTTTGAAAGAGTTGGAAGGTGCTTATACTTGAACCTTCCAATGAGTTGGTCTTCGGTTAATCTTTTTTTTTTTCCATGTTTCCATGCTTAAAAGTGAATTGGTGATCCCTAGTAATATTCTTTTTGAGTGATGTTCTTTGGTGGTAAGGATAACCTCTCTTATGAGGAAGTCCAGTTCAAATGCTTTATAGCAAGTCAAAGTTTAAGGAATAAAGAGGTGGTTTTCGTACAGGTGTTATGTAAAATCACCTATTGAGGTGAGAACATTGAGGCCGAGGCCGACATTAAGTCCGGTTAACCGCTCATCAATTTGATAACTAACGTTTATTAGTTTCTTACTATCATTAATATAATGACAAACTTAACTATTTTGATTATTAATGACTGTTTTTGCAAAATGTGCATTTTTATTTTGCTTTACAGTATTATAGTGAAGTGTGCATTTGATTTTGAATTTTGCTTCTGCCTTGTTTGAGTTTATCTTGCACACGTGTGATATAGTGAGTCTTTATAATAAATGTATGTAGCATCATTGATAAGTTGACTTTGGCATATGTGACCCATGTAAAATATATTGTTGTTGTGAGAAGGATAGTCCGCCATAAATGTAATATTTAGCCTTTTACGTAGTATTGAATTTTTGAATACCTTGTTTAAAGTAATGTGATTGAATTATTATGTATTGTTGGGGTTGGGCTAAACTAATCTTAGTCTATTCCGTCCTCTTAAAGATGTTTTTAGTGTCCTTCAAGGCTGAATGTTCCAAGATGGGGATATGCATGTATTTTCAAAAAATTCCAATACGTTACTTAAAGCCTAATAGGACATGAGGGTCTAAACACTGTATTCATCAGACTATTTTAATGATATAGGTCCTTTACGAAGTTAGGACTAAAATTCCCCAGAACTCTATGACTCTTCCGAAAACTATTCGAGAGGTACTATGTGTGCCTCTGGTGTTTTTGAGGAGCTTGTAGAAGCCGGAATCCATGTATAAATTTGGTTGAAGGTATTTATTAGTGTTTTTAAGATGATACGTGGGTAAATTCTTCATGTACGACCCCAAGACTAATCAAAGGGCCTTTGAGGAGGACCATAGCACATAAAGGCACGTTGCCTGAGCTATGTGCACACCCTCGAAACATAAACGCCGGCTCGTGTGTTGATGCGTAAAGGCTCGCTGACAACCGTTAGCCACATAGACTTTTTTTTTTGGAACCCTCTGCCGTGCAAATCTCTGACTCGAAATGAATGGTTCTGCAGCACGGAATTGTACAGTGCCCCCCGTCGACTCACAAACATATCGTCGATCAGGTTCCGTCTATGAGGGTCAAATTTTGTAACTAATTTTTAATCTAGTTTTTTCACTTAATTATTAAGGGTTAGGTGGTTTAATTAGGATTTTAAGGGATCGATTATCTTAATACCCCCATATAAGACCCCACCCTCATTAAATTAAATACAACTCAACCAAACATTTCTCTTCCTCTCTCTTCTTTCCTCCCTATTGGAAACACCATTGAAGAATACGCCTAGGGCAAGGTTTTGGGGGATGAAAAGGGAGGGAAAGGAGGTTGGGGGGAGGGGGCTGAAAAAGGAGACAAGGTCAAAAGAAAGCGGCAAGCAAGCGGGGGGGGCGGGACGAGGGCAACACATTGAGTTTATGATATCTAATTCACCTTTGGACCTATTTTCTCGGAAAAGGGTTCGTTAAAATTTTTCAAAAGTAGGGTTTTCATGTGGTTCTTCTTAATTATCAAAAATTAGGGTGTGAATTGATTTGCGTATGTTATTCTTGGATAATCATGGAAATGATAACTGTATTCGTAACTATTGTGGAATATCTTGATGCTTTTTGTATAGGTTGTGGATGATGATCCTTAACCTAACCTAGGTTGAATATTGAATGATTAGGTTGAAATTGCTTCAATTAACTGGTTAGTGGTTTGAATTGCTATTAATTCACGGTTTTGTTTCCATACATGCACAATATATTAGAGTCTGTTTTTAGTTTTTTTTTAAATGCTAGATCTTAAGATTGATGACTAGGTTTGAAAGTGAGATTCACCTAAGTTTCTTATCTTAATGCTATGCATTAGATTGAATTGCGATGTAGTGATTATTCGAGCCTTGTATCATGTTTAACTATGGGAATTATTTTTTTTTTTTTGATGTTGGGTAAATCTAAATTTGGATTGATGTGGGTTATGTTTAAGACCTTGATGAGGGAACCAGTTAATATCAGTAGGTAGCCAGTTCATTTCATCAGGGTGTTACCCGAGAAAGGTTTTGTTAACGAACGACAGAAGCCCACAATTTGACACCAATTTCGAAACTCCTCGATGGTGAGTAAATTAATTCTCGACCTCTTGATTTCTGAACACAGTTTGAACAATAATTAACGTTATAAAAGTCCAAAGCTTTCTTTAGTTATTTGGTAAGGTTATTTTTAGCCGTTTTATAATCTTTAAAGTGATATAGTATCTAGAAGATATTATGAATATGATTTTTTTCCGTTCAATTTATTTTTAAAATATCCAAAAATTGTATCAAAAACCTTTCGTTTGGTTAACATTTTTAGTTTTGGTAGTTAGCTATGTTTGGATGCTTATTATTAGTAAAAATTACTAGTTGTTTGCATAAAAGTTTTTTTAAATTGAGTATACAGGTTTCGTAATTAATATATTTAATTAATTTTGTTTTATAAATATTCGAAAATCATCTCAAAAAGCTTTTGGTTTGACTAAATAGTTTAGGTCATCAATTGTGTCTAATTGTTAATTAACATTTTTGGGTCATTAGTGATAATTAGGGTTAAAATTTTATCTCGTTAAAATTTAGAACAAAAAGCTGTTAATTACTTAATGTCAATTCCATTTACGACAAAATTTCGGTTGATTTACTAGGTAACAAGTCAGCTCGTACTAAATGGCTACAAAGTCATGTTTAGCCATTTTGACTATCAAACTGGAACACATTTTCATTGACATCCATTAAAATTACAGCGACATTTTATATCAAAATTTTCCAAATTACAAAAACATCCAGCACATTTGATTCCCACTCATCCCATTTCAAAAATTTTCGAGTAAAGCCCTTTTACCCCCTTCTAATCCACTAAGACCCAAACTTTCAAAATATTAAAGCATAAACCGATCCGACCCAATTTTATTTCCCAAAAGAAGACCCTATACGAGGTATGTATTCGTTCTTTACCGGAAAAGCGTCTTCACTTCCTCTTCTGCTAGAATATTCGTCCTTGCCATTGTGGGATCACTCCACGTTGCAACAAGGATGTTTGGGATCGATCCCAAGCGCCTGTGCCTTTTCCTCCTACGGAATGGACCCAAATATGTAGGAAAAAAGTTGTTTGTTCAAAAGTGGCGAGGGAATTCAAAAAATAGAGTTTGGACGGGTTTTGAACCCGATTCCCATACAGAATCCCCCCTAAAAAAAAATCGAAAAAACCCTAATTTCCTCTCCTATATAAAATATTTTTCTGTTCATGGGGACGGTGAGGATTTTTTTTGATTTGGTTTTGAGGCTGAGAAAGAGAGGAAAAAATTTTGAGAAGGCTAACACGGATACAAAGTTTCAAGACTTAAAAAAACCAGGTATCCTATCTAGCATTTTGAAGAAGCCCACTCATCAGTGTGGTTGAAAGTCAACTGTGGTTTTTTTTTTTTGGTTATCCTTCCGTGTCTTGACACTTTGTGTGGTGGTAGTGGCCTCGTTTCCTTTGCTCGTCGTCCCGTTCATTGCGTCACAAAAGGTAAAGGTTTTTTATATATCGATTTCCAACCGTTTAGGGATGCTTCTTATTGACGAAAGGGTAGTCTACTTTTCTTGTTTAAATGGCCTCTTTCTGTTTTTTGTTGGTCTTACTATGATGTGTCGTTCTGTCGTTTCATATATTTTTCGTATGTACCTTAATACACGGCTTGGAATTGCATATTTTGGTGTCAGTTTAAGTTTAAGAGTCTTGTGGAATCGAAATCCGGTCCGCTTTTTATTTTCACATTTTGTTTTTGCTGTGGTTATTTGGTTTGGTGTTTCTGTGACTTGTGACCTGCCGATATGACTACGAATAATAGTTTGAAATCTTCAAACCAAATCTTATAATAATATGCATGGAGTGTTCATTTGCTTTCCTAGGTTTCGGTTGTTACCTATTTTCTGAAGAGATTTTTTTGTTTTTTACTGCCTGATATGATGTGTTTTAAAATAGTATCTCACTGTTTTAAGCTACTCATTATTTTTTCTATGACTTCTCTCTACGCTTTCTAGCTCCCCCGTTTTTTCTTATACCCCTTTATGATCTGCTTCCCTCCTCATGATGTTTTCTCCGTCCGTCCTTTCCCCTACCTGCATCCGTCTTTTCGTCCCTCCTTTCCCATTTCGTACCTTTATCCATCAACTTCTCCACGCGTCCTTTTTTCCGCACTTCTCCTTTTCCTCACTCCTTTGACCATACCCCCCCCACCCACGTCTCCTACTTCTTTTACAATGTCGTAAATTTATTCAAAAGTATGAGATTTGAGCTTGAACCCATATAGAATATCAATCCTTTTGTTATGGCTTGCTTCCCCGAGTTTGGGCTCTGTTTTAAAAAGTTTAGACGTTAAAAAAAATAATATATAAAAAATGATTTTGTTATTTAATTCATTAACAGCTTGGGGTCGATCACTAAGCTTTGGCTTGCATATTACATGTTTCATAGCTTTATTGTGTTTATGACATAGGTTAGTTGGTCATGTTTGATATAAGGTAAATTTCATGTGTTAGTTTCTTTGTCAATCTAGCTGAAAAAGAAGCATGATTGCCACTTTTATTTGGCGTTCTATGCTAGAAGAGTAAAAAATAAAATATAAATATGATTGTGTTGTGTGTTACCTTATGAAAGGTGAGCGGTTTGGTTTCCATATGTTATTTCTGGAAATTATTCTCAGCCACAAATTCTGGTGTGAAAGGTAAGTTGAAAGTATGCTGTAATACTGTTATTTTTATAGGCCATCACTGCTCTACCACTTCCCAGTCTCATTTGGGTAATAACTCTGTCTCCAAAATGAAAGCCTTCGTGGATCATTGGAGTAATTTCGTGATTAATTATGTGATTGTCATGCCATTTTTGCTTCTATATTTTTGATGGTGCGATGTAAATAATTTTTATTTTATCTGAGCATGTTAGCGGAGTTGTTTATTTATTAGTGTGGTGTATCCAATTATTTTCATTGTACCGCTTTTAGCGATATTAAATAGTCTAATTATTTATGTACTACATCATGCTGTATCAATTAGACATGTATAGACACATATATTGTTTTTGTTATTGGGGAGATGTCATGAACAGTGGGCCCACTCTCCTCTCTTTTCCTTTCGGTGAAATTGGAAATTTTGTCCTTGACTGAATTATATTTGTTTAAGTAGTCACATTGTTCCCAATCTGCTTATACTTTGTTGAAAATTAAAATTTTCTTTTTTAGGAATTATTTGAAAATATATGAATTAATAGGAATTCAAGTTGGTGGTTAAATAATTTATCTTGTTAGGGTTGTTTTGTGTCATATACCTATTCTTTTGCAAATAATTACGAGCCCTCACTTATTTCTTTTCTTGTTCTTGTTACATAGTTGAATCCGTTCGAGTTCCACTTTGAATTCCATCGCTTTCCTTTCATATTTTGAGGAAGCCGCAAAGGCATTAAATTTTCCTCTTCATCGCGCAAACCCGTTGCCACTATAAAATAATGGACAGGTCACAGAGCCGAGAATGAAGTAGATTGGAGATTGAGAAGTTGGGTCAAAAGGCTCACTTTATTTACTTCTAAACAATTGTATTTTGCTTGCTCTTTACTCCCGCCCTCACTCCTCTTAGCCTTTGGGCAAAGACCTATTGTTTTGTATTATATTTGTCTAGAGGGGGTAGGAGGTTACAAAGGAAATGGGTCCAATTCATAAAAAATGGGTCCAACATAGGTCGAGGCGGAAGGAAATCGGATTTTGAACCAACTCTCTCTCTCTCTGTCCTCATTTATCGGCTGATTTATTGCCTTATTTCTGGGTCGTTAGCGATAGGCGTTAAAAAAAAGAGTTTCAAATTCCCGTGGCAGCGTTTTCATGTGTTAATGGTTAAATTAAATTATCTTTCCTCAAATAACATTTAAAACAATAATAAATAAAGTTTGCAAGTCAAAATATCAAATTGGATAGTAAAGTCACTACGTATTTCCAAACAATAGTTTTCAATTCAAAACTAAGTTTAATTAAAATATTATAAGAAAAAAAGTCGTTGTTAGATAAACGTGAGTTGGCGAGTATTTGAGGGGCGTCCAAACCCTTGATAAACTATAAATGAAGAATCTCCAACTCCTTTAAGGTTTGACATCGATTTTCTGTTTTAAGTCTTCAAAAATAAGGTTTTCTTAATGTTTTTCAACATATTAAGTGGCGACATTTAACAGTTAACATAAACAAATAAAATTTTCCTTTTAATACTACAAAATGACGACTTTGCGGGGGAATTAGAAGAATTTTAACCTTAAAACTAGGTGTTTTGGCTATGTGAGACTACGTGAACGCTTTGTCATTATCACTTTATTAAAAAGTTGCATTTCATTGGCAATCCTAACGCCGTCAACGATATTGTTTCTTGTTTATAAATTAAAGGCGGATGATGCGGGATCGAATCATCATTAACCAACCTTTCTCGGCACCCTGACGAATGTGTACTTCTGTGCTTCCGCTACCCTTTATATACTCTTTTTTTTTTTTTTTTTTTTTTGTGAACATCGTAAAATTCCCTAGTCTTAAATAGTCCGCTTGGGTTCACCCTTCCACTTAAATACAACCCACTCATAGTAAACTAAGACTAGAGCTAAATCAATTCCAAAAATGCACATTGGCCTAAGATGACCCAACAAACAAGGAGGGTTGAACCATTAGGAAAGACCTCCCTGAGGTACAAAGAGCCCACGACTAGACGTACGATCAGACTTACATGTCATGTGAAGGATGTGTGTGTTTGACGGAATTTATTATGTTTGGGGAAGGGTGCAAATAACTATTTGAATTTGTTGATGTGAAGTCGATGCCTAGTTGTAAAAATAGTCACCGAGCACAAGATTATTCTTAGTGGTGGTGGAATACCTCAAAGACTTTCAAAAGAGAGAAATGTAAAAATTCCACTAGGGCACTTTACCTTCGATAATGGACTTTAAAGTATGTACCACGTTTATCGAGGTAATTACTTAGTTCAGGGACGACAAAAAGATGGTTTTCAAATTTGGAGATGTTGAAGAAACACCAATAATAGAGGAAATAAAAGATTATTTTGATTCCATCGAAACGTGTGGCAAGAGGAATAAATATCCAGATCATCACATCAAGATACCAAAAAGTCCGACTAGTGCGAAACTGAAAAACATCTTACTACTAGTGAATGCGTACTGGTTTATGCTCAAAATATACCATTAATGAGATTTTTTGAAAAGTGGGGGCACGACATCTATTTCAGTTTATTTCTGAACGAGTTACATATTCATAGCAATTTGAGATAGACCCAGGCTATCGCGTTCTTCGCGTGCCTTTTGGGAACGATGGTGTTCTCTCAAGATGTAGGAAAAGAGACCGATAGTGATAATTGTATCAACTCCAAACACAAGATTTAAGATCTGATCTATCAAGAAGTACTGTCTCTTCAAACAGACGCACTTAATGTCAACACCAATCCTTTTCCGAATCATAAAAGAGTCAATATCAACATGATAGAGGCGAATGATGAATGGTGTGTAAATAAGGTGATAACTATGATTGTACATGATGAGTTAGACAGGGTTGTGGCCACACTGAGAGTTAAGGAGATAAAGGGGTTCGTCATCCTGACACCCGCAAAGGTTGTTGCTTCGGTGCCATTAGAAAATCCTGCTAGGCAAAAGTTTGTGATTGAAATCGCTGCCGCTCAAGGTATGAACTGATCTGAGAGGTGTTATACTCCCTAAGAGTTGACTCTTGGAGAGAAGAAGGACCAATGGAAAAGGCCTATATGTGAGGGCGAGGCTGAAGAATTCTCGAGGAAGATACAGCCCAAAGACTATTCAATCGTTAAGCATCTAGAGAAGACCCTGACTAAGATTTCTGTGTGGCCTGTTGATGAGATCCAGCTGTACAAGTAGGCCTTGAGGAAGGCTATGCGATTATATATATGTGCCCTTGGGCACAAAACGGAAATGTAGCGGCTATGATACCAACTTATCCGAGGGCATCAGATAGCTTTTGCGACAAAGAGTTGCCCTTTGGAGGGAGGTCGCAAAAAAGGGTTCATCTAATGTCATTTTCATGAGAAAGCGGTGATAAACAGGTCCTGGTGGATGATGGGTCTGGGTCTCAAATTTTCCTATTATGACTTTGAGGAATGTAAGGTTTGATAGGTAGCTGCACAAAACCTAGTCAATGTAATAGCCTTGATGGGTTAGAGAGACACATGGGGACAATGAATTTGGGTATCCAATGCTTCCGCGGAGTACTTGACGTTTCAGGTTTTGGAATTGACAACAAACTCATAATCTTATTGTGGGAAGGCCTTTCATCCAAATGGTAGGGCTGTGTCCTTATTTTCACCAAATGAGAATCGTTTGGAGGACAAGAAACTGTTATTAACGGTGAAGGGAGTCACCGGTAGGAAGGTGCCGATTTTGATGAAGTAATCGTTAAAGGGGGCACCAATTTCTACCACGGTGGAGATGGGTATAGCCCAACGGTGATGATTTTTCCCTACAACCGTATGCCTTTGTGTACAATGATTACCTTGTGATGCTGCAGACTGGGTTCGAGCCGGGTTCGGATTGTGAAGTGGAAATTTTTTTCAAAGGATTATTGAGGCCTATTCGATTATTGTCAAAAGAACAAAATATGGTTTGGGTACGTCCCCACAGGTGATGCGGCGAAGATGAGAAGGCGGTGGTCAAGCATTCGCTAGGCAAGCCCTCATCTATATCAATCATTTCCAGTACCGTGAGTCACGCCGAATGTGATGACCTTGGGGAAGGAATCTGTTGCCTTTTGAAGAGATCGATGATGTCATAGAAGAGTGGAGGTCGAGCTAGCTTGTACCCGAGATGTGATCATGAGAGTAGCAGGCAGAGCTGGACTTCTACAAAAATCTGACTTCTCGGATCATCTTGGTAGATGGACATTGTGCTATGCATGTATTGAAATCTGGCAGTCCGAGAGGCAGAGACAACCTTTTGCTTTTTTGCTTTAAGTTGCTTGAATTTTAAGGTGGCCCCTAATTGATGTTGAACAAAGGTAAAATGGCCAATTTTCACCCACAAACCAAGAGTTTGTGGGCACCAAACCTTTTCCCTTTTTTCCGTCCAACCCGCACCCCATGGCAAAAGTGTTCATTGGTTTTATTTTAAATGTGGAAAAGCTCTTTTATTGAAAAACTTGTGATTACTTATCTGCTATGTTTTATTTTCCTAATTTTTTGCTATTTAGATTTGAGTTATATTAGTTTGAAAGTTGTCCAATGTCAGTCATGTTCACGAGATGACCGACCAAACCTGCGGCCGGTGATGATGAGGATGAAGGATACAAAGAGGAAATGAGGTTTACCATAATATGTTGCTGAGGAATTTCGGCAGTTTGAAATCAGTATAAACCAAATTTGGAAGAAACCACCGTGAATCTGGGTGCCAAGAGTGTGTAACAAGAAGTCAAATCAGTGTCCACTTGGATAAAGCTCAAAGAAAGGATTGATTTATTTTTTTTGCCTTACTGAATACATTGATATGTAATCGGAGAAGTCAGCGACATGCTAGGGCTGAGTTACCCAAGGTGGTGTCTCACACGTTGCAGTTAATAAATGTTAGTCCAGTGAAACTGAGAGCTCAGAATTTAGCCCTTATTTAAGTTTAATGATTAAGGAGGATATCACCAAAGATTGAGTCTCGATTAGTGGATGTGATTGCCATCCAATTTGGTTGGGCCAACGTTGTTACCGGTCGCCAAAAAAATAGCGAAGATCAGAATCTTTGTCGATTATAGAGATCTCAAGAAAATGAGTCCATAGGATAATTTTCCGTTGCCAAACATTCACATTCTGATCGATAACAGTGCTAACCATGAAATGCAGTCATATGTCGATTGTTACGCAGGTAATCACCAGATCCTTATGGATGAATAAGATGCAGAAAGGACAACTTTTATCACTCCTCGGAGTGTATATCATTACAACGTGATACTATTTGGTATCAAAATTGTTGGTGCTACTTATATGAGGGCTATGACAACCATATTGCATGACATGATTCACAAAGAGATCGAGGTGTATGTAGATAACATCATAATCAAGTACCGCGAGAGTTCGGACCACTTGACGCATTTAAAGAAGTTCTTCAATGGTCTGCGTTGCTACAACTTGAAGTTAAATCCCGCTAAATGTGCTTTTGGGTTGCCAACCGACAAGTTGTTGGGATTTAAAGTCAGCAGAAATGGTATTGAGCTCGACCCTTCCAATATCAAAATAATTCAAGAGTTACCTCCTCTAAAGATGAAGAAAGAAGTTATGAGTTTCATAGGGAGGTTGAACTATATCAGTCGGTTTATATCTCAATCCACTGTGGTGTGTGAACCTATCTTCAAGTTATGAGGGAAAGAACTTGACAAAGTGGACAAACAACCCCACCCCCCCCCCCCCCCCCCCCTCCCCTGCCCCCCCCCCCCCCCATATCAGAATGCTTTTGATGCCATCAAGACTTATTTTTCTAGGCATTGGTTCCTCTGCGAGAAGGGAACCCATTGTTGCTTACTTGGTCAATATGAAGAGACATGGAAGAAGGAACGAGTTATTTACTACATAAGAAAGTAGTTCACTCCATACGAGTCTCGTTATACTCTTTTGGAGGAAATGTGTTGTGCTTTGACTTGTATTGCTTATAAATTCACACATTATTTGTCTTCTTATACTACATATCTCATTTCCAGGATGGATCCATTGAGGTGTAATTTCTAGAAGGCGATGCCGACTCAAAAAATGGATAAACGAAAAATGCTTTTGAGTGAATTTGATATTGTGTATGTGACTCAGGAGGCGATAAAAGTACAAGCCTTCGCTGATCATCTTGCAGAAAATCTTGTTGACGAAGGATATGAGCCGCTCAAGACTTATTTTTCCGATTGAGAAGTATTGTTTCTGGGTGATGATATTTCCGATATATATCCTGGCTGGAGGTATTCTTTAACGGAGCAGCTAATCACCAAGGAAGAGGTATAGAGCAGTTTTAGTGTCAGAATTTGGTCAACACCATTCCATGGCAGCTAAACTCCGATTTAACATGGTCGAATATGTAGCTTGTATCGTGGGTTTAAAAATGGCCATCGACATAAATGTTCACGAGCTCCTAGTTATTGCAGATTCATATTTGCTGATTCATCAGGTTCAAGTTGAATGTTCTCCGAAGAACCCGAAGTTACCCAGTATGTGCATATATCCAGAAGTTGTGAAGAATATTCCATAAGATTAATTTTCAGACACACTCCCAGAACACAGAATGAGTTAGTTGATGCTCTTGACACCATTGCCTCAATGATTAAGCATCCAGATACTGATTATGTTGATCCTCTAGATATAGAGACAAGGGAGCAGCCAGTTCATTGTTCCCATGTAGAAGCAGAACCACACAGTTTGCCATGATATTTTTATATAAAGAAGTACTTATAGATCAGAACTTATCCTGCAAATGCAATATCAAACCAGATGAAGTCGATATGCCATATGACTCTCAACTTTTTCCTAAGTGGAGAAATCCTTCATCGGAGGACCCCAGATTTAGGTCTTTTCAGGTTTATTTATGATGACAACGCTGCGAAGCTTATTGAAAAAATACACACAAGAGTTTGCGGTATGCACATGAATGGACTCCTTTGGCTAGAAAGATCCTTCGAGCTAGCTATTACTGAATGACTATGGAGCATGATTGTTGGAAGTTTGTGCAGAAATGTCATAAATGTCAAATGCATGGTGATTTGATCCGAGTACCACCTTACAAACTCAATGCTATGAGTTTGCCCTGAACGTTTGTAGCGTGAGGCATGGATGTCATCAGTCCGATAGAGACAACTGCTTCTAATGGACACAAATTTATTTTGTTTGCCATTGACTACTTCACCAAGTAGATTGAAGCAACTTCTTATTAGTCGGTGATGAAGAAAGTGGTAGCTAATTTTGTTCGCAACAATCTGATATGCAGGTTTGGAGTACCAGAATCCATTATTCATGTTAATGGTGCAAATCTCAACAACCACATACTAAGAGATATATGTGAGCAATTTAAAAGTACTCACCAAAACTCATCCGCAAATGAATGGAGCTAGAGCCTTTCAATGAGAAAATCAAGAAGATTTTGAGAAAAATGATTGATAATTATCGAGGTTGGCACGAGATGCTACCATATGCTTTTTTGAGATACCGAACGACTATCAGAACGTCAATTGGAACTACTCCATACTTGCTAGTGTATGGAACAGAAGCAGTCATACCGGCTGAAGTCGAGACACCATCCTTGAAAATCATACAAGAAGCTGAATTGAGTAATGCTGAATGAGTTTGCAAATAGATTGACCAGTTAACTTTGATTGATGAAAAAATAATGGTTGCAGTTTGTCATGGTCAACTATATCTATAAAGAATGATTCACGCGTTCCACAAAAGAGTTGGAGATAGAAATTTTTTTAAATTTGTAAGTTAGTACTTAAGTGTATTTTTCCTCACCGAGAGGAGTACAAAGAAAAATACGCACCAAATTGGCAAGGACCCTACATAGTTTGCAAAGTATTATCAGCAGGTTCTTTAGTCTTGTCAGAGATGGATGGGAACCGCATGGCCAAAGGCGATCAACTTAGATGTTCTCAAGAGATACTTTGTGTGAAACTTCTGTTTGCATTTCTTTCATTTACTTGTAATCTCTCTATTTGCTTGTAATTGCTCTTATTTCTCTGTAATGAACTACGTGTGACCTTAATTCTCAAGAATGAGATACGTAGGCGGCCTATGTCGTTCCCTGTCACCCCCTTTATCCATTTTGATATTTCTTTGTGTTTGAACTACATTCCACCTGAATTCTAAAAAATGAGATAGGTAGGCAGCCTATGCAGGCCTCGGTCGGTTTCTATGTATATTTCGTATTATTATCAACTTTCGAGGGGAACTACGTTTGACCTGATTCCTGCCTCAACGGGATACATAGGTTCCACAAGGGTTCGGTCATATTTGTTGTAAGATTTCTTTTCCTTTCAGGATAGAAACTGGATAAAATTTTTGAGAGGGACTAAAAAATTCTCGAGAAGAAGATTTTTCCTCAACAAGTTGAGATTGGAGTTACTTTGGGATCTGCAACTGGTACAAAATTTTCAAGGGTATCTTTAAAATTTAATGATTTGCCTATCGACGGTTAATGATAAGCCAAGACAGTTAACTGGGATAGAAATTTTGAGGATGGCCTCAATATTTCAAAATGGGTTTATCGACAATCTAGAGTGACTCTGAATACTCCCCAACAAATAATTAGATAGATCTCCAAGCATCAGACTCGAGAAGTTTGCTAAGCCTGATTTGACATTATACTTGGCAGTACACTTTTTCTAAAATAATACTTTTTGAAAATTTATTTTTTCCCTTTATGTTTCATTTGTTTTAGCATAAAATATTTTCTCTTATCTATGAAGAGTCGGGAACTCAGAAAATCAATTGGAGATAGCATAACAAGAGACGACAATTGAAGAAATCGAGGCAGATCAGTTTCGTTTTGAAACTAACAATTTTTCTATCGATGTAGGCTTATAGATTTGCTCAGAAATAAACAAAATTCCTCAGATTGATGAATATGGAGAAGTGAAAGGGTGAAGAGCTCTGAAAATTAATTTTTTTTGGGTGGATGCAGGAAATATTTGATATCGCTTATATCAAATACTTGGGAATATGAGTAGTTTTATTTCATCTAGTTTCCAACAACATGTAGTATATAATTAATATACATCTAGATTCAAAGATAAATCAAATGAAAACCCCAAGAAAGAGAGCTCATGATTTTTCATCAATGACGTCATCTGCATCATATTATCAGTCATGATAGAATTACTATTCGGAGGGTCATTATATTTGTATTGTTGATTGAGGCGATGCACTACCCGGAGGGTCATTATATTTTTATTGTTTATTGAGGCGATGTCGACAATAAAGTCACGCATCCCAGGAAGATATTCATGAATCGCGTGAAGATATTTATGTATCGCGAAAAATCATTTATCGCGGGAGGATATTTATGTATCGTAAAAAATTATGTATCGAGTTGAAAACCATGAATCGTTGAAGACCATGCATCGAGGGAAGATATTCATGACCCGCAGAAAATGATGCATCACGAGGTAATATTCATGCATCATGAGAAGATATTCATGCATCGCAGGTAGATATTCATGCATTGTGGAAAATTATGCATCGCTGAGAGTAACACATCGCAGGAAGACAGTCAGAGTTAATATTCATGCATCACGGGAAGATATTCATACTCCGCAGAAAATCATTCATCGCGAATTAATATTCATGCATCGCAGAACGATATTTATCTATCATGCAAAGTCATGTATCGAGTTAGTATTCACGCATCACGAAAATCATCCATCGCGAGTTGATAGCCATGCATCGAAAAAAATCATACGTCACGAGAAGATATTTATGCATTGCAGGAAAACATCATGCATCGCGGAAGTTCATGCATTATGGAGAAGAAGTCATGCATTACAAGAAAATATTGCATCGCGAAAAAGTCATGCATTGTAAAAGTGATATGTTTACCCCTCAACATGAATCGTATCTTTTATTTTTGCAAGAGTGCATGCCAAGAGAATCACCAAAAACAACATAAAGAGAAATATCAACACCACATCAACTTTTATTATTTCAACCTCAATGAGGAGTACATAGAAGATTATATTTTAAAAGACATAAGCTTTATTTTGTTAGCAATTAAGTGTCAAAATGGTAAAAGACACTATCTCTCATTCGAATTGCATTTGTATGCTGACGAGTTTTATCTCAGTATTTGTCGAGAATATCCGAAAGGATGAATTCTCCAAAAACAAAATCCATAGGTTCGGACGACATTAACAAGATGGCAGCCCAGATGCGAAACCGCTTTCTTCTCAGCAGTAAAACCCACGGGGCGGACATAGATGCAACGAGGAGGTCAAAACTCTTAGCACACGAGCAGAGGATCGACTCCTCCCCACAACAATGAAAACCACAACAACTCCTAATCATAAGGCATGTGTGCTTCGCTTTATTTTCCTCGGATCAGTTTTGCATTCGGGAATTGTTATGTGTCGGCAGTCAAGTTCCAATATGGTTGAAATACACCAAGACATTGAAAATTACATCCGTGTAAGTTATCATCATTGGATGAAGGCACCACATTCTTGTTACGAGTTTACAAGTTGTTTTGACAGTCGACTTGGATGTGTCCACTTGTCTAGAGCTAAAGGTTATCTGCATATTAATTTCTCTTTTCATTTTCAAACAAAAACCGATTTGTAGTCCAAACTACAAACAACCTAGTTACTACTAGATTTAAGGATAGGTAGGCAAACTCAAGGTTGAAGAACTCGTCTGTATTCCAACTTTTTGATTTAATCTTTATTCCGAACATCTTCCAGTCACCTTTCAAAATAAGTTTATTTTGTGATTTCTGAGATTCATTAAAATCGCGCAATCGTTAGAATCAGAGTATCAAACTACAGTGGACCTAAATTCGTCATTGTAAACCGTCACCTGAGATATGTAGGAAATCCCCTTTCTGAGGATTCAGCATGATAATCCTAGAGTCCTAATACCAAACCCTTTACTTTTCTTAAAGATGATGTGTGCTGAAAACAAAATTGGATTTGTCATTTCATTTTTTTCGGAATTCCTTTGCAATCAATGCCAAGTAAAATGATTAGATAGGTTTTTGACCACCAAATATTTACCTCAACGATATAATTAATCCTTCAAGCCTCTTGATTTCCGAGCGAGGTTGAAATAATTGAACGTTTAAAATTATCAGACTTTCTTTAGTTCTTTTAGTCTATTTGTTAAGTGTGTGTGTGTATATGTGTATATGATGGTGTATCTTAATAATATAACTCAGTATATATTATATCTATAATAGAATATACCTATATATATATATGCTCATCTCTATATCTATCTAAGCTCTCTCTATCTCGGCTCTATCTCTCCTCTCTCCTCTCTCTCATCTATCCTCTTCTCTCATATCCTCTACTTCTCTCTCCATGATGATATATCTCTATATATAATATTCTTATCGATGTTAATTTTTATTATGATACCATTCCCCACAATTGTAATATAAAACAGATTGTGTCGCGTGTTGCTTCACGTTTTTAGGTTTTGTAGCTTGTAGTTGGACCATTCATTTTCCATACGAAAATTACTAATGTGTCAAGTCATATTTTAAAGTAGTATTATGTTTTTTCGTAATTTAATATATTTAACCTTTAATTTGTTTTTTAGAACTTCGAAAATCATCACAAAATATGACTTTTGCGTTTTAACTACAATATTTCATTAACATCATTTTTTTGTCTAAATTGTTAACTTACATTATCGGGTCATTAGTTGTAATTAAGTTAAATTTTTTATATTGTTAAAGTTAAAAGCTCGTATAATTAATTAAATGTCAATTCCATTTCTACCGCATTCTTGTCGAGTTTACCTGTTACCCAGTTTCGTCTATAGTACTCCTAGTAACTGGCTACAATGTCTGTTTTAGCCATTTTGTTGTATGCCATTTTTATACCGAAATCCAATGCCAATTCCTTTTAAATTTTCAATCACAGCTCAATTATTCTTGATCCAACTTTTTTCCAATATCAACATAAACATTCCCCTAACCCACTTTTTGATGCCACTCATGTTGCTGCATTTCAATTTTTGAGTAAATCCTATTTAAATTACTACCCCGCCTTTGCGCCTTCCAATCAATCGCCCATCAGATCCTCGATGCCAAATTTAAAGCTCCAACAAAAGCGTACCACCGACCCGGCCCTTTTTATTCTTCCCCAAAACAGAGCACCCTTATACTCACCTTGTTTTTTAATCTTCACGCTTACAAAATGTCTCTCTTCGTCTTTCCTCTGCTTCTCTCCGAGATTTACTAGGTACATAACCCACTCTATGCATTATGTCCTTGCCATTGATTTGGACAGCGGTGCTACGATCCACTAATCAAGGATGTATTGGGATCGATCCTCAAGTGTCCCTTTCCCTTTTTCCTCCTCTTGTGGAATGGACCCAAAAAATGCATGAAAAAATGTGCTATTCCAAAAGTGGCAGGGTAATGGAAATTTTATTTATGACAGGTTTAGCGAACCCCGATTCCAGACGCGCCCCCCCCCCCCCCAAAAAAAAAATAAAAAAAAATCAGAAAAACCCTTTATTTTGATACTTTTAGACACGAAAACACAGAGAAAAATTTTGTAAGGATTTTTTTGGCAAAAGGTATACGATATTTTTCAGCTCTTACCAAAAACAATGTTATATTAACAACCTTTGTAAGAAGCACATCGATTCAGTACTGGATTTTAACACTCACTCCGCTTTTTTTTTTTTTTTTGGGTTGTCGTCCTCTATCTTCTGCACCGTTCGTGAGGTGGGAGGTTGACGGTCTTTTGCTCGTCGTCCCTTCCTACGGTCACAAAAGGTATTGTTTTTTCTTTTTTCTCCTCTCTCGATTCCAACTGATCCGCTTTGAAGGCTCTTCCCGGTAGCTTTGCGGACATATGATAGTCCTATGTTTCTTAACATTATTTCCCGGTCGTTGTCCGTTTTGTGTCGTTTTTACATCTTTATTAAGTTGGTCTCGGTAACGGTCTAGTTCCCATCCCTGTTCTTTTCGGTTTGTCTTTTCACTATGCTTCTAATCCTTACATGGGGCTCGAATGCAATCTGTTTGATGTCAGTTTTCAGTTGAAGGAGCTCTCTTTTCACATTCAAAATCCAGTCGACTATTTTACTTTTCACTATTTTGTTTTCTTGCTTGTGTTCTGTTTTGTTTCGTGTTTGTTTTCGTGACTTGGAAACAACATATTACAAGATCGCGATAGTGCGTGACAATGTTATAGTTTGAATCTCACAAAATCAACTACTATGATAATATGTATGGACTGCTCATTTGGTTTTTTTCAAATTTGTTTGGGTTACCTACTTTTCTTTGACTATTTGTTTTGTTTTTTTATTGCCTTGATATGAGGTGAGTAAGACATCTGTATCTCATGTTGCTTAGGCCACTATACGTTTTATTCAAAAGTGCATTCTATAGTTTGTAGCTTAAAACCCTATAGAATCTGGGTCCTATCTTTTTCGCTTACCTTTTACCCCGAAGTTTTGGCCTCGGTTGTGTGCCGCTTAGTGTAAGAAAGTCGTTAAGAAACACAATCACTATTTAAAACATGGATATTGTTCTCCTTAATTGGATCCATTAACAGCTTGGGGTTCGATAATCAACAGTAGCTGTCTGGCTCGCAATCTTACATGCTTCCATTGCTTTGTTCGTGTTTTGTGACTATAGGTTATTGATTTGTGGATACATTTTTGTTAATGTCACGGCAAATTTTTTCATTGTTGTATTGGGTTTTCTTATCTCTATCAATCTGCTTAGATAAGACTCATGAGTGCACTTTCATTTTTTTGGCGTACTTGCTAATGCTATTAATCCGTAACTAATATACATCAAATAGATTTGTTTGTATGTGTGTTTTACCTCTTATGAATGACAAGTGAAGATGTTTTTGTTTGGCATATGTATATTTCTGGAGTATTAATTATTCCACCCACTAATCCCTTGGTGATGAAGCATTGTCTGTAATACTGGTTATCTTTGTTGTGTACATAGGCAGAGCGAATCAACTCAACTTTCTTGCTAACCTTGCTTCATTTCCGTTTCGGTCCCCCCCTTCCTTAGTTCGTACCATTTCCATCCCCTTTGGATAAATTAACAAAACGCCCATGTCTCTATAAACGAAGCACTTCTAGTGGCTCATCTGGGATTAATTTGCTGTTATTAATAAGTTTTCTTGAATACAGACAATGCATGTTACCTTTCTCATTTTTTTTGATTGTGCGAATGTTAATATTTATCTTTAGATCATTCTATAGGTGCATTCTCGGCTCGGACTGTTTTTTTTTTTCTCGTTTTATAATATTATATGGTGGTGATGAAATTATTTTCTTGTACCTTTCGTTAGCGATCTTATTAGTCTAATTAATTTATGTCACTACAATTCATGCGTATCTGTTGGAAAGAACTCGTTATCATATAGTAATTAAGTTATAACAAGTATTAATTATTTACATTTTAAGAATTAGTGATTCATAAAACTATTCATATATTGATCTTCTTATAAATATCATATTGTAATCTAAATTAGAGAATTAATTTAATAATACAATTGCTGAGATAGTTCGCTCGTGCAGATTTTTCTTCTTCCTCTTATCTCTGTTCCTTTTCCTCTCTTCTTACTCTCTCTTCTCTTTACATCCAGCAAAAAAAACGAACATAAATGTTCTCAGAGCCAGATAACTGACTCTGGTGAAATCTGGTTTCAAATAGTTATTAGTGCTTTCGCGCTAATCAAGTGTTAAAGTGAAAGAAGTTGAAGAAATCTCTGAAAAATGGCTGGGGACGATAGAGTTCATGATGAACCAGTAACAAATGTCAATCTAGCTGTCACCATTGGTCAAAAAATTGACTACAATCATACATTGTTCTTATCTCAATCAGATGTTAGTGGAAATAATATCATTTTATTTCAGTTAACAGGTATGGAAAATTATGTAATCTGGTTTCGATCTATGCGTATTGCTTTGCTGAGTAGAAATAAACTGGGGATGGTAGATGGTTCATGTGATAAAGAAAGGCATACTGAAAATTTGTGGAGTCACTGAGATCGAGTTGATGCCATTGTTCAATCTTGGTTAATGAACTCGTTTCTAAATGAGTTTACTAGGTGTCCATTATGTATGCAGGCCACTGCAAAGCAGTGTGGCAATATCTACAGAAAGGTTCACCAAGATAGATGGTTCAAGACCTTCAACTTGGTAGGAGAATAACACTTTAACTCAAGGATTAAATTTATCCGTGTACCCTATTTCTCCAACTCAAGACTCTTTGGAGGAATTTGAGCTTTGATCCACCACAAAAAAGGCTGTAACTATGATAAATCCAGGAAGTTCATATTGCAGCTAAACGAAACCTGAAACTGTTTCCAGTTTATGATGGGGCTAAACGACTCATATATCAAGCAAAATACTGACTCATAGAGTCCATTGCCTCAATCAATCACGCCTATATTGTCCACGGACCATAAAGATTCTGACAGACACAACCTTGCGGCACTATGACGAGTTTGCTCCGATTCCTTTTTTACGATCTTCGCAAACTCACGGTCCAGCCTTACCATGATTTGCGATCGGTCTAGGAAATATAATACACCAAAGGAGAGACTAATGGCAGATTTGGACGAAAGAACTGTATGGATGAAAGGCAGAATGTCCTACCTTACCAATACAATAGGCCTATCGATTTATACACTCTAATGACTAAGGTACTTAATGTTACACTATATCTAATTCCCTAAGTTCATGGCACCCAAGCATGACACATTCTAAGAATGTACTATACTTCTTCATCTTCAAAAACAGGACTCCTAGATTTCCTACTAGTCTGCCTCCAAGACTCAGAAACTTCTAGAATCCTCCCCAAGCCTCTCCAACTCCCAGGCTGCTGCCCCACCTACCTCTGCTTCAACAACACATGATCTGCAGCCTGTCCCTTAGTACTGCTGGTCCTTTGGCCTGCCTGTGCTGTCATTCCGCCTGGACATTTGCGGCTGCCTGCCCCCTTGCATGCCTGCAAGCTGTCAGGGCAGTGGGTTCTGCCTGATTAACTGCGGGAAACGTCACAGTCGCCCCCACTAATGATGCGACGACCGCTCGCATGCGACAGATATCGGCGTTGATTTCTGGCCGGGCTACTATACAACTCCGCGTACATATCGTTCATCCCTTCCATCAGCTTCTTCATCGATGGCCCGACCATTCTCGGACCCGATCTTGCGACTTCCTCCTTCAACGAAGCAATTGCCTTACGGTTTTTTCATCACGAGTCATAGTGTCCTGCTACGGTAACGTCTCATTGCTTGCTGAAAGCAAGGATTTTTCACAGCACTCATTACTCATCTTTCGAACTTGCAATGGTTGCTGCTACCGTCAACCTTTTTTCTCACGTCTACCCTTTCGATCTTCATGGTGGTCATCGACCTGTCCCTCCGTGCCTCGCCTTTACCAGGTGAACCGTAATGTCTCTCTTATCCCATGCTCTGCATTTGTTGGAGAATAAAGGGTAGATCACGGCAGGTATTGCTGAAGAACTTCTGTCCAAGAATAATATCAAAAGAGCTAAAGAGATCAACAACAAATTTTGGTTTTCTTCCCCTTCCACACCGCCTATCGTGACATGTTTCACCCCATTGCGCAAACTCCTAATTATAGGAATGTTGGACAATGTTAACAGTCTGATTGGGCATTGCTTGAAGTATAATGCAACCACCCACTCGATTGCTTGCCTTTTTGGTCACAAAATTGGCTTCCGCACCCGTGTCGAACCAGCACACGAGCACTCTGGCCCATTGATCGTGATGCATCAAATAGCATTGACGGCATGCCACAATGACACTTCGCGAGCCCTGGGAAATGTCTGCATGCCTCTGCTCCGTTTTGCCTGGCTTATCTTGCCCTTGGGGGGGGGGGCCTCGTCGATGGTTGTTCAATCACAAGCTCCTGCATAGAGCTTACAACAGCCCCAACCTGGTTTAGTCTCACGCGCTCACATCGTCCTCATTTGGCTTTCCACTTTTTCATCTGTCACAAAGGATAGCACCAGCTTACATCTTTCAGGGCATCTTATTATAACAAATGCGGCCTTTGCATAGGAAGCAACCATCCTTGGAATCCCTTCACCGTGTTTGCCACGAATCTCCGGATTTCTGTGTCGTTGACTTTAGGTGTCACGCCTTGAGGTCGCTGCTCCTACGCTCGCCTCTTGGGTTGGAACTCTTTGCTGCTCGCCGTCGCCACGTCTTCCCCACTGTCATCAGTGACTGCCCACCTCCGTCAATCCTCATCGACACTGAGAGACTCCTCTATCTCTTCGCCTGAAGGTCTGTCAAGTGCTCTTTCGGCCTGCATAATGGGCGTCGTCTATAGTCCCTGACTTGCTACTGATACGCTACCAACTCCGCGTCTGGCCCAATTTTTACAGGCAGCCCATCCATGAAGTAGACCACAACGCTTCACATCGTCCCTGAGGTTGGGGTAAATACTGAAATTTAAGGGGTGGTGAACTCCCGCACATACGCACGTATGCTGCCCTTTTGGTCTCAACTCCCTCACCTTGCGTTTACACTCAAGCAACGTTGCCGTTTAAAATGCTCTCTTGACAACTCAACACGGAACTTTGCTCCCATGTGTTCAACATGCATGACCCTTTTTGCTATGTCAGACTCTTTAAAACACGCTTCCACCCTATTATGGCCGTCTCCGATATATCCAACACAATCAGTGTTTGATCTTATCGTATCACTAACGAACTCCCATACACTTGAATAATTTTCCAAGTGCCAAAGGAAATTATCTACCTCTTGCGCGTCAGGACGCCACTTAAAGATGAAGATCCTGTCATTGGGAGCCGCAACTCTGGCCATCCCCTTTCCGGTCATTGATGTTGATCCAACCACCAACATGTCTACTTTCCCCGATGGTTATCACTAACTCTACCATAGTTATTTAGTGCCTCGATTTTCCTTCCCAGGGCTCCAAGAACTTGAACTCCAATGGAAGTAATAGTTTCGTTCATTGCTTCCACGTCTGTCTGCCTACGTGCCTCCAATCCTCCCGAACGTATTAACCTCTTCAGGGGCATGCCTCCTCAAGGTTTTGAAGTTTTCTGTCTCCCCCTTAATCAAGCGCCGCCTAAAATTCTCAATGGCACGGTTCCGCCATTCTCCCTTTTGCGACCACCCTCTTCCGACAGTGATGTCCACAGGCATCTTCAAACGATGTCTCGTCACTTCCTTCGACAATTGTGGGGGTTAGAATGTCTGCACCTTCTCTTAAGGTGGGATCGGGCAGATTGCCTTCGTTAACCGTCTGGCGGCTTCTTTCCCCTTTCTTGTTTTTTTCTCTTACTCTTCTTCCGCCTGCCAGGCGAAGCTTGGGGTATTGTTAGCGACCGCTACCGTCTCGCTTTCGTTAGTCATTTCCTTACATGACACCTATCTCTGAATACACCTGTCACGGACCTAAAGATTCTGACAAGACTCCGTGCGGCCATCTTGAACGGTTTTCTTCACGATTCTTTAAACACGATCTCCGCAAACTCAAGTCAGCCTTACACAATTTGGATCGCTAAAGGAATAAAAAGTGAAGACTAAATGGTGCAGATTTGAAGGAAGAACTTGTATGTGATAATTGGGCTGGATGGCTTATCAAAATAGCAATGGCCTATCTATTTATACTACTCTCAGACTAAGCAGTATTAAATGTTTCACACTATACACGTCCCTGAAGTTCATGCACCCAGGCATGACTACATCTTAAGAATGTCTAATACTTCTTCCAAAAAGGCTCCTAGATTTTCTCTAGTCTGCCCCAAGACTCTAGAGACTTCTAGAATCCTCCCAAGCCCTCCAATGCCACAGGCTGCTGGCCCCTCGTCTGCTGCCACATGAATCGGCAACCTGCCCCTTAGTCTTCTACTCTTTGGCCTGCCTGTTCTGGCAGCCGCCTGGACATGATTGGCTGCCTGCCCCTGCATGACGCTGGCAGCTGCATGTGAGGTTCGTTCCTCTGCCTGATTGATGGCGGGTACTTCCACTATTCCTATGGAATGGGTGATGAGAATTCAACGTCTGTGTAAGCACGAATTGAGTGTGAGGTTCAAATCCATGTCACATACACAATTGATGAAGCTGTTATATACAACAGAACAATGGAAATTAAAAGTTCACCAGCCCATATCTGTATGGTGCGGTGGTCAAATAAGAGGACACAACAAAGAACTTTGTTGGAAAAAATGTGGGATAATCCACTTGAGTTCAAGTATCAAAGAAAAAAACCCTCTGAAGGTGAGGAGTGTAGCTTACAATGTGAAGTACAAAAGAGAGCACACAAAATGTGTCCTAACTCTTGAAGTGGATAATCTTAATTCATGTATGGTATAAATATGAATGTATATAGTCAGAGCAAAAATGCAAGTAGATGGATAAATCAATCAAGACACATTCATTTGATTCTAATAATCATTTTACTTATACAACAAGAACAGATACAATCACATAGTACACCTGCAAGGACAATATCACATAGTCCTCAAGTCACAATAAGATTCCAATGTCTAACACAATCTGCCACACTACAGGTATGACTAACTCAATGGCATTTAGTGTCCCACAAACCTACTTGTATTGTGGGACAGATGATCCACAAATTAATGGCTTCAAACTTCGCATTACTAATCAAGAATTTGTTACGTTTAATAAATTAGCCTCTGATAGAACTGTACACTTTGCCTGATGGAGATGAAACACAGTTACCAGAGCTGTTTTAAGTAGTAAATTCTGATGGTAGTAACAGTATCTAATGTATTGTATGTACCAAGTTTAAATTTTATTTGTTAGCCTTTTCAAAACGAATACACAAAAGAATTGCAATGTTTTGCTTCTTTCTTTCTTCGGGTGGATTTTTTGTGTATTGCAGGATCTCTTCATAGAAGGTGAAGGAGATTGGTAGAGAGAAGAATGAGCTATATTTGCTACTAAATAATGATGCAAGAAGATCTATCAGTCTAGCTGCTCAAGAGTCAAAGAGTGTGTCAACATACAAGATAAATATGAATCTGTGGCACAAAAGATTAGGACACACATCTACTTCAATATTAAATAAATTGTTTGATATTGAACTTACTTATATTAGAAGTCAAATAGGGCATTGTGTAGTATGTCCTTGTGCTAAGCAATGTAGATTACCTTTTAAGAATAGCAGTATAAAAAGTAATAACTGTTTTGAATTGATTCACGTTGATCTACCATGGGGGTCCTTATAAAACCAAATACTATGATAGGAAACAAACTTTTGTTAACAATTGTGATGACTATTCAAGATATACATGGATATTTTCTTTGAAGGACAGAAATCTGATTTTGCGTATCTCTTCAATATTTTATTGATGAATTTTGACTAGGAATCAGTTTGATACAAACAATTAGATGTGAGAACTGATAATGGACTGAGTTTGTCATTAACTCAAAATGTGAACATTTTTTAACAGTAGGAATTATTCATCAACAACATTTGTGTATAACCCGCAACAAATGTGGTAGCTTAAAGAAAACATGACACATCCAGTAAATAACTAGAGCACAAGGTTTGCCGGTTAATAACCTATAACAATTTTGGGACAAATTATTTCCTAAGCATGCAAGGATACATTGAGACACAGGCTACATAGTTCACGTGTTAAAAGGACAAACTCCTTTTAACAAACTCCTTGGAAACGAACATCATTACTCATCTAAGAATACTAGGGTGTTTATCGTTGACACCTAGAATGCAAATCAACAATGAATAAACTTGAAGTCAAGGCTTAATGTGTGTTCATATGGGATATTCAGAAGTGCAAAAGGATTATTTTATATGATTTAACTAGATAAGTGTTTTTTGTTAAAACAAGGATGATCAATATTCATGAAACAATATTTCCATTTGTTAAAGGGAAACTGTTAGAACCTGTGTTTAAAGACATCTCATTCACATTAGATCCGTCACTATTCAATGGTCCAGTATTCCTAGTTCTGCTCACCTACTCCATAAAGTTTCAATAATACCACAGGATGAAGTGAGGGAACAATGTCAACATATAAACGAAGGATTAAGGACTATGGTAAATGAAGATACAATACGATTCCGTTACAACCATCTACTCCATCTACTACTAGTGATATTCAACGAATCGAAAGTCAGGAAGAAGCCGCAAACACACTATTTGGTTTAAAGATTTTGTATTTTGTCAACATTCATAACGGAATAAGGCATGGCATTCAAAAATATATGTTCTGTAATATAACTCTGACAATATTAGTGCATACATATTTGCAGTTTCAAATCATATTGAACCAATAGTCTATACAGAAGCTGCTAAAGATCCAAGATGATATAAGCTATGAGTCTGAATTGAAGCAATCCGCAAAGCAACATACTTGGGACCTAGTAGTAACTCTTCCTGAAAGAAAGACTCCAATAGGATGAAAGTGGACATTCAAAGTCAAATATAAATCCACAGGAGAGGTAGAAATGTATAAAGCCAGACTAGTGGCTAAAGGGTACAACCAATAAGAAGGAATTGACTACCAAGAAACATTCTTTCCTGTAGTAAAGATGAAAACTGTTACGGCTGTGTTGACACTAGCTGTCCAAAATGGATGGTGTGTACACCAAATGGATGTGTTCAATACATTTTTACAAGGAGATTTGTTTGATGAAATCTATATGGAAATGCCACAAGGATTCACAAGTCAGGGGGAGAAACAACAAGTATGTAGACTTGTGAAGTCATTATAAGGGTTGAAACAAGCTCCTAGACAGTGAAATGCTAAACTGTCTAAGGCATTAGTGGAACTTAAGTTTAAACAAAGTGAGTATGATCAGTCTATGTTCATCAAGAAAGATGAATTTGGAATAATGATTATTGTTGTGTATGTGGATGATCTGTTAGTTACAGGAGATAGTCTAAAAATTATGAAAGAGACAAAAGAGAAGTTAAAACAGGTTTTTAAAATGAAGGATCTTGGAGAACTAAGATACTGCTTAGGTATAGAGTTTGCCAGGTCTGACCAAGGTATACTTATGCACCAAAGCAAGTACAGATTGGAGCTCATATCAGAGACATGACTTATGCACTAAAGCAAGTACAAATGTCAAGTTAACAACTAAGAAGTTTGATGAGTACATCAGATCAGGAAACTCATAAAAGTCCAACACAAATGATCCACTAGTAGATCAAGGAGCATACCAAAGGCTGATAAGAAAGTTATTATATCTAACTATGACAAGACCTGATATAGCCTTTGGGTTCAATACTTTAAGTCATTTTCTCCAACAACCAAAGAAATCTCACATGGAAGCTGCTCTCGAGATTGTAAGGTATGTGAAGAACCAACCAGGTCTAGGAATTCTCATGCCTAGTAACAAGAACACAACACTTACAACCTACTGTGACTCAGACTGGTCTTTATGTGCACATACAAGAAGGTCAGTAACAGGTTACATGGCTAAATTTTGAGATTCTCTATTAACATGGAAGTCAAAGAAACAAACAACCATATGTAAGACTTCTGCAGAAGCAGAATACAAGAGCATGGCTGCTACAGTGTCAGAGTTAATATGGATTATAGGTCTAATGAAAGAGTTAGGAGTGAACTGGAAACTACCTTTAGATATTTACTCAGACAGCAAAGCTGCTATACAAATTGCAGCTAATCCAGTGTAGCATGAAAGAACCAAACAGGTTGAAATAGACTGCCACTTTATAAGGGATAAAATAGACAAAGTGTTGGTAGCAACAAGGTACATATAACCAAAAGATCAACCAGCTGATTTACTTACGAAAGGTCTCAATACAGTACAACATTTGTATGTCAATTCCAAACTAGGAACTTGTAACATTTTCACACTACCTAGCTTGAGGGGGAGTGTTGAAAGAAACTAGTTATCCTATTAGTAGTTAAGTTAATTATATATATTAAGTTCGTTACAATTCAAGAAGTTCGTTACTCAAAAAAAGATTCTATATTGATCTTCTATATAAATACATCATTGTACCTAATTAAAGAATTAATTCTAATAATACAATTGCTGAGATATTCTCTCTGCAGATTCTTCTTCTTCCTCTTATCTCTGCTTCCTCTTCTCTCTTGTTACTCTTCTCTTTACATCATAAAAAGCACAACACATGATTTTTATTTTTTAACATTTTTCCTCCCCTGAAATGGTAGTTTGTCCTTGACATGATATTATATTTTGTTTGAAGTAGTCACATTGTTCCCAACTTTTACTTATACTTTTTTAGATTTTAAATATTTCTTTTTAGGCATTATTTGAGGTATATGAATTAATAGGAATTCAAGTTGGTGTCAATAATAGCTTGTTAGGTTGTTTGTTGTCATATTATCTTTCTTTTGACAAATAATTATGATCCTCGCTTACTTTCTTTTCCTGTGTCCCTGTTACATGTGAATCCGTCCCAGTTCACTTTGAACTCCTATCACTTTCCTTTTGCATTTTTAAGGGAGCCTCAAAGACTTAAATTCCTCTTCCTCAAGTCAAACCCATTGCCCACTACAAAATCGATTGGACAGGTCCCGCAACGAGAGATGGACTATATTGGAGATTTGAAAAAATATCGGGTCAAAAGGCTCACTTTTATTTACGCTACGTGATTGTATTTTGATATTTTTGGGCCTAAGACCTTATGTTTTAGTACTATTATTTTTCAAGATGTTTAGGGCAGGTTAGCGAGCATTTTAGGTGCCGTAAAAACCTTCCTAAAATATGAATTAGAATCTCCGAATCCCTTTTAAGGTTTTCAATCGATTTTCCATTTTAAGTTTGTTGAAAAAAAGGTTTTCTTAATATTTTTGAAAAAATTAATTGGCTACTCTAACAAGTCTAAAACAAATAAATTTTTTTTTAAATAATACTATGAACTATGAAGGACAATTGGTAAGTCGTAGGATCTTCTTCTTTTATTTCAATTGTGGTTATTGTATTAGGTCATGAGGTATATGGGTTAAGCCTTTATTAGGATTATGGATTGGATGATGTTGAATGAAATGACTTTTGACTATGTGTGATTCGGTTGGATTAAGGTGTTTGTGTTATAAAGATGGTGATGACTATCAATGTATGTAATACCTCCAGTTCCATGAATTTGTGAAAGGACTTATACTCATGCAATTCTATGAGTCATTGATGATGTAATTATACAAGGGTTAGACCCTTGACCTAAACTAAGATAGGATTGCATAATAAAAGGCTTAAAGAATTTCAATTAAAAGGGGGACTTAGCTTAGCACCAAGTGAACTTTGACAGTGGGAGGTGATGACTTCCACGGAGGAAGACCACCCTATAGTTTAAAAGTGGTGTTGACTCCCCAATGAGGCGATACTCATCCACTGGATTCCCATGCAAGAGGACGGTCCTAATTTCAAGTGGCACTGTCGAGGGACTATAAAAATCTCTTCGTTCTTGAACTATGTTGCCACCATAGGAAGACTAGCTAGTGGATCGCTGGGAAAAGCCTAGTTTCTATGTGGTTTTACTTTTGATGGTTAGATCACCTTCCACGGTTTAAGGGTTTTACAACTCCGGATGCCCACTAAGTCATGTGGTCTATTCGGTTAAGAAGTGTTCCCAAAAAAGTAAAATGAAATTAACGAATGTGAAATTTAGTTAGGATAAACCTAAGGGGTCTAGCTTAGTTAGGTAGGGGTATGAGACTCGAAGCATGCACTAGTTAGCATTGCGGGGAGTTTAGGAGGAGTTCTTATGTATATTATGCTTATGAAATGATATGTATATGATGAGCTTTCAATTGTTGATAAGATCCGTTGATCAGGTTACTTATGAGTATGTATTGTATTATCATTTGGAGTGTATAAGGTGAGGCAATATTTATATTTTTCGATGTTTATATGTATATGTGCAATAAAAAGTAGAAGGCTATGGTAACCTTCAGTATACGAACAGGGTCTATGTCTATCGAAGATAATATAATTTGATGTTAGAGTCTAGTAAACCTCAAGTGAACTAATAACAAAGTTTTAAAATTCTATTACATTCCGACTAGGAATCTGATGATGTAAGCTAAAGAGGCAAAAAGTCTTAGTGCTCAAAGAGGAAGACGACGCGGTTACGTCTCTAGGGGGTAAACTCGGATGGACACATGTTCTTATTCGTTATGTAGACCCTCTAACCCTCTCTTCACAATTATTTCACAGTACGGTATCATCATCTCAAGATGGTGCAATCTTATTTTCTTCTCATTTTTTTTGGGTTTCATTAATAAACACCCTAGCCTACGTATTAATGTTGTTAAGGTGCACGAGTTCCTTGGAAGGACCAATCCATAATTCGTTTTTTTTCTTTTTATTTCAATGTCACTTCACTTTTTCATGTCACATTCTTTAAAAGAGTAGTGTTTAAGCCACTTTTAGTTATCAGTAATTAATTTTTAAATCATTCAGTCTTTTCTCAAAATTGATAATTAGAATAAGTCTCTGCTATACTTCTAAAGGAACCCAAGGTGCTAAAAAACTAGGGATTCAACAAATAGGTTAGAAAAATGTGGTTACCAACAAAAGCTATAGCGCAAAGAGATAATTACTGAGTTAAAAAATATCTGAAAGCGGCAAAATACAAACAATCAACAAAAATCTATTATCATCTCTACACAAGTCCACTTTTATTTCGCGTCAATGTAACATGCAGGGCTAAGCCCTAAACTAAGATTGCAAAACATGGAATAAACGAAATTCACCACACATGGCACAAGTATCAATCAAGATGGATCAATTCTATTAAGAGAGATAGGATCATAACAAACATCACAATCCATTAAAAACTGTAACAGAGTCACAAATATGAACATACATGTAAAAAGTTTGCAATTTCACTAGCATTCCAGCATTCACAAGAAAAGTACTACTTAAAATTAGGCCGAACCGAACTAGTAAGTATCACAACTCAAAATGTCTTTTCTTTTTTCTCTCCACAAAAGACTAAGATACTAAAAGACAATAATTATCCTAACCAAATAAAGAAAGAACTCGGTTCCAAAGGGATTATCTCGGGAAAAGAACGAACGAAAACCACTAAAAAAAGAACTAAATATAAACAGTAATAAACTACGGAATTCATTCTGCCACCCAACAACTTATAACGATGATGTCCACAAAGAATTAAGTAAAATAAAAACAGGGTTAGGAAAACTTCATGAAGGCCTTTAGGCCTAGCTAGCTACAGTTCTCTAAATTTAATCACGGGTCGTACCCCCACACATAAGCCAAAACATGCTCATTTATTTTTGTACTCAATCTTCCCCTAATATACAAAAACAAGAAAAATAAAGTGAACTAAGAAAAGAAAAAAAGTTTACACACTAATTTACGGAGTGCCTCAAGAAGCATTATTATAACGTCACGGCACGACACAATCAATTTAATATTTTTCCTTTACACTCATGAGATAGACTTACACCCCAATTTTACTTGAATTTTCTATACGCTCACGGGGTGGGCTGTGGTTAAACAAAATAAAGGGCAACAAACAACAACATATCACATTAGGCACGTCTTGATTCCTAAGTGAGAAATGTAATTTATGATGTTGGAACAATATATTCAAGAATATATACACAATTTTCCTCTCCATACACTCTTTATAGCTCAGATGACTAGATAATTTCTCATCTCTAAATATGGTGGAAAAATATTTGGAATGAGGTCAGTGCATCTAACTCATGATTATTTTATGATTCATATCCATGATTACACATACTAGAATTTCTTGAAAATTACTATTATCTAGTTCCTACATAACTCTAGTGCACTCTTCTCAACAGCGATCACATCAATAAAAGTATGATAAAGCAATTGGCTCTCAACTGTAGCTCTTCAAGTTCATTTATTACGTATTTTTTCTCCTCACCCATATTAATACACCAATTTTTGCGTGTCAGATGATTTAATCTTTGCCATAACTCGTATCAAATAATGAGGTCAAAAGTCAAAGGCATATTATTAACTAAGGCGCTACATATATTTATTGTAAAATGTTAATGAATATTTCCATGTCCCCATACAACTGATAGGTGAGAAAAAATTTACCCTATGAGGAAACACAAAGTTGTTGGAGGGAATGTGAAGGACACTCCTCACTACATACTTTTTTTCGATGACTCTCAAGAAGTAGTAAAGGAAATATGATGGTAATAACTAATAATAATATAATAATATAAAAGAAAATAATGGAAAAACTATCATAAAAAAAATACAGTTAAAATTAATTACTAAAGGACAATTTTTAGCCTATTCCCAGACAACGGCCCATTATTGATAAAATTCAAATTATTTCTTGAAAAGAAATATAAACGATGAATGCAATTATATTACCCAACTATGAGTTGGGGGTCGATCCAAACCCCTCCCATAGAATTATAGAAGACATATTATCAATACAAAATGTTTAAATCGATATCCGTCGTATCAAAAAGGGGGGGGGCGGAGATTAAAAGAAGTAAAAGTAAAAGCAACAAGATCGCTTTGAATTAAGTATTTTTTATATCAAATTAATAAAAATAAATAGGATGTGTTCCCGTAACTCATTACGCAGGCTAATCATAAATAAGAACAATTCTTTCCTAGGTATTACATACAAAGTGATAATAAGTTTCGCATTCTTGGTCCTGCAATAGAGAAACTTCACCGCGCACCGGGTCCGCGACGTGTGTATATTCACTAACCCTTTCCATTACCTCGGTACTTGACATCATACTCGGATTATATGTTCAGTTATTACATTGCACCAATGATACTAGTCTATTAGATAGTACACATAAATCTTATGCTTGATTTTTCTTTTCCTTTAACAGCTCTTGGTTCGGGCAGTAAGCACAACGAGGGGGTTCTAAGTGTGCAACGTTAAAGAATGCTAACGAAAGAATCATTCAAGTCATGCACACACTTTTGAAGAATGCTTAGTTACATTCATACATTTTTAATCGCTTATGCTTCCCACGACCCACAGTTTATGAAAGTTAGCTACTCATTATATCAAAAGCAAAAATCAAATTATTAAAATAAATATGCATGTGTATGATAAAAAGTTAAGAATAGTAGATAAACTATATTCTTATTAATCCTATACAAATAAATAATAAAGGAGAGAACAAAGAATGAACACAATTCTCCCGGCCTTCGACGCTCTTTCAAAGTTCGAAAGCTAGAATAAATTTTATGTTTTATGTCATGTTTCTTGATTTTTGGCCTCTACCTAATAAATATTTCTATGCAATATTATATACTTTAGTTAAACCCTAAATAAAAATAATTGATTCCAAATAGATCGGAATCAAAACCAAAGGAAATTGGATTCCCTTTTTTTGCGCGTTGTAGTTTCACATTGTGGGCGAGAAAATCTATATAATTTTGATTGAAAGCGGACAGCAGGAATTTTTCTTTTCCTTATTTGAATATATATACATTAATATTATCTTGATTATTTTCTTAAGCTGTCTCTTGATTCCTACTTCAACTTTTCATCTTAATTGTGTCAAGCTCCAAAACTTCTCAATTTTCGGTCAATTGAATCCTACAAAAAAATACATTATTTAAAAAAAATCATAAAATTTATGATTAAAAACGACAACTATAATTAAGAAATTCTAGGAAACAATGCTTAAAAAATATAGTTTTAGCATTCACGTCCTCAATGATGAGATTGGTTCAATCTCGAGCCTTATTATTTGAAGTTGTTGATCTTCCTCAGGAAATACACCTTTGGGTTCAAAGGGAATTCTCAAAAGAGGAAATTACTCAAAGGAAAAATGAACATTGGACAACTATTTTACAAAATAAAACACGACTTTTTTCAAGGTTTTGTTAGACAAAAAATAAGGTCTTGATCGTTTCGACACACCATTCTCAGTAATAGAATGTCATTCATTTGGATGTTTAATTGTGTTAACTGTGGTATATAACTGCCAAATTCATCAATGATATGAAAAACAACTCTCTTACTAGAGAATTGGAGGATAATTAATGGAAACAAACCAGAGGATTTTATAGTACCTGGTAAACAAAAGAAAATGTGTGACTTGTTAAGTTCACATTATGGAAGAATACGGAGCACATAAACAATGACATAAGAATATTCGAACAAACCATGTCGGCAATGGATTTTAAGAATGATGGACGTGATAAATGTGTTTCAAAAGAGTCATTGTGTTGTATATTTGGTGATATGTCATCATCAACAAAAGACACTATGACATAAATTACTAAAGTTGCTAGAAAGAAGTTGGAATGAAATGTCGTGGAGTTGCTTGATTCGATTTAGGTATAAGAATCCTTGGAAGTTTGGAATGAACTGTCGTGGAGTTGTGATTCGGATCGTAGGTATAAGAATCCTGAACTTCATAAGTTAACATTTTTAGCCTCATTGAATTGGAAAAAGGGACTTGAGCTAGTTCAAATATTTGGATTTCAATATTGTCAATTTCAATAAATATAAGCTTTACATTTCAAAAGAGGGAAGACGGAAAAGTGACTCACCATTGGATTGTGTGCGTCATTGAGAAGAATGATGTATATCAGGAAGTGTGCGCGATCAGATATATTATTTTCTATTAATGAACTGAGTAGATGCACGAGTGATCCAATCAAACTCATTAGATGGAAATAATGAGTTTTGGAGTATTTCAAAAAATACTTTAAACTATATCTTTCATTAAACAATATCCAAACGATGGAAAGGATATTGATGCAAATGGACACCAGAAAAATGAAGTAGTAAAATGTATGAGGGAGATGTATTTAATTTGGTAGCGAGTAGTCTTTGAAATATATAAAGAGCCAATATTTCTAACTGTACAATTATCATTGAGCTAGGTGCTCTAGATAAGGTCGGTGAACAAATTGAAAGACTCCGGAATTTTTTCATAAATTTTCTTTTTTTGCCTAAACTGTAACACCCCAAAAAATATTTTGAGCTAAGAATTGAACCATTCGTCGTAATAAGTGATATTTAAAGAAGTGTTAAGATCTCTAGATGTAGCATCTTGAGTTCTAAAAGAACTAAATTGGAAATAGCGAAATCTGAAATTTGGAGGGTTTACGCTAAGTATGAGTAATAGGTCCCCCAAGTGAAATGAACATAACTTTTTGCACATGATGATATATGTGGGATACAGTACCATTGGAATAATCTTTGATTTATCTTACTAACACCAAAAAGTTTCTAAGTTCAAGTTTCAGATGAGTGAGAATGATACATTTTCAATTTGGTTGTCCAGTTAAGGAAAGTTAGCTAAAATAATGAGGGGTAATTTGATATTTTCCTACATCAATTAATAAGATTTAGTAAGGTTTAAAGAGTCTATCCTTTTTAGATTCAGTTTAATCCTAATATATGCCGAAAGTTGTTAATTGAAAGTTGAGAAAACAAAGACAAAAGAGGAGAAAAGCATGAAAAGATCAAACGCGTTAGTTCAAGAAAGAAATTCAAACATTTCGCCAAAACTAGTTCTGGAGGTATGTAAGTTTCCCTAGTCTTGCGGTTCGTTCATCCATACGCCAAATATTTATTTATTCAGCTGAATTTCGTTCTTCGAATTTAATGATTAAGGTGATAGGTTCTTGCTAAGTATTCTTGAAGTTTATTAAGCTTTGATATAATATTCTACTGGTTTGACTTTAAGTGACCATTATCTATTAGAATATTAAGAATTACGTGCGCCTAACCTATACGATTAAAGGTAATCAATTGACTTCGCAACGTCACAATTTGCGTTCAATCTAAGTTCTGAGTTAAAACATTTAGACTAGTATAGTACCTATACGTGCAATTACGATTATCCGACGGAAAAATATTTAAAATTCGTTGTTTTGTCTTTTACATTCAGAAAAATAAACGAATCTCTGTATAATAAAATTTCATCAAACAATCAGATTTTCTGATTCAGTTATGAAACTATCATCTTGGTCTTAAAGAATTCAAGAAACTAATTCCAGAATCTCAATAAGGTTTTCTGATTGTTTACCTTCATCTTAGGGGTTCAAGGATTTTAATAAAGTTTATCATCAGTTTGGACTATTCGTCATCATGCCGTACAACTCCTTAAGATCTTTAAAAAGTAGTAGTTAAGATTAATTCTAAATTTGAGTATAGTTGAGAGAAGTGATTTTGACTTCTTCACTTCATGTTTCTTTTAAAAGTTCTGTCGCTAATTATTCAAATTGATATATTTATTGAGATCCTTCAATATTATAAAGCATACTCTTCCAATTCATTTAATTCAATTCAAGAGGAGTTAATAAAGAGCAGAGTTCAAGAAATTCCCTTTGAGTTCAATGGTGAATCCTTTGGAGATCAACTCAGTTGAGCTATGTTTTTAAGGGATACACGTCAAAGATTAAAAAGGGGGGGAAGAGTCGTATAACATGAGCTCCATTTAATTATGTAGAAACTTTGAGTCGATTGTTTTATGCCCTCACTCGACATGAACTTCGGATGTTGAGAATCTTTCAAAAAAAGTGGTATCATAAAGTTCTAAGTTGTAGTGTCAAGTTCGTACTCCCTCTTTGAGGAGATAAATCTACCATGTACTATTCAATACTGTTAAGTCCTTGAGTTGAGAGTTATGCCCATTATTCCGCTGCAACCCTATGAGTTGAAGATTTGTCCCTTGAGTTAAGTACCTTCATGTCCATCATTCCGCATGAACCCTAGAGTTGAGCGGGAGTAATTGAGTGAAGTAGTTTCATGCTTCATAATTTGCATGGAAAAATTCGGAGGTGACCATGCTTGAGGACGGAGTAGTATCATGGACTCATGCACTCTGGAATTGTTTGAGTTCTAAGTATTGATTTATATGCGGTTAATTCAAACATGAATGAGGCGTCATGTTTGTAATTCACTAAAACCCTGTTTAGAAGTCTTTTTACAAATTATTTTAAAACTTTATTTTTAAAGACTTAAGAACTTAGTTCGAAAGAGTAATGTTGAAGTTCACTTCAAAAGTATAGGGCGACTAAAATATTCCCAAAGATGTTTAAAAATGTTTTAAATTTTTTAAATAAGAACGGAAACTGGAAATCAAAAGAGCCTTTGAGATATCTATCAGAGAAGAGCAATCACTTTCTTAATGAAACAAAAAAGGAATGAGATTGCCAACGATAGCCTATGTTTTTGAGCAAAAATCTCAATACAGGAAGAAATATATTTTTTTAAAACATAAGAGCTAGCATATTATTTGGGAGTAGTATTGACCACAAAAAAGAGGGGAGAGTTGTTCAGATAAGTCACGTTCTCATAAAACCATTAGCCACCGTGGATAGAAAACAATCAGACCTTAAGTCAATCATTCACAAGATTAGTGGATCCACCTAGGTGTTAAGGTAGGTACTATACTTGATGGCAGATAGAGGATGGTCCTTGGAAAGCCTGAGGTACAGTGTGGATCATATTCTAGTTTTAGTATGATTATTGGTTAGAGAATTCCCCACACAGAGTAAAATTGTTTATATATAAGTAAAGTTGAGTTTGTTGGTGCATTTTCATTAACAAAGTAAGTGCTTTTAAAAGTTTTATAAGGCTGTATATATATTACATGTGAAGCTTAACTTTATTATGAGTTGACTACCCAGAGTTCGAAACATCATATGTTTGAAGTAAGTATTAATCTTTGAGTTGGAGTGTTACTATGTTAGTTGAGTACTCTTATATTTATTACTTATGAGTTGAGTAAGTTGGAGAGTGTTTTAAGTATCTTGAGATTCCTTGAGTTGAGTAAGTTTGAAAGAGTAAGTAGTTTCTATTTTCATCAAGTCAAGATTATGTATGCTTTATAATTACACTACATGCTAGTAGATCACGTTACGGAAGACCAGTTGCCTGCATATTTTGATGATGTGACACATTGTATTCAAGATAATCAAAGGCTTCTTGATACAGCTGAGAGTTGAGTTAGCAATGTTGAGCTCTGCTTCTCGAGGATATCATTTACTTTTCAGTTTTTTCAGGATCTGGGTTGTCCTACTACAATTCTTTGTCGGCCAGGAGCGATGAGGGTTGCTTTGGGAGAACATGGTCTTCGAGTGCCAGCCATGTATAGGGTGTAGACGAGACCGTGACCAAACTTGTATTAGAGCTCAACGTCATGTTAATTGGGGATCTACGAAGTCTGGTAGTATGATCTTCGTTAGGTTGTGGGGGTCCCCTGGCTCCTATGAATGAAGTACTACAGACATTTAGTAAGTTTCCATTCTCTCATACTCTTATCGTGCAAATAGAGCTATGTCTTAGAGATTTTATCCTAACTTATTGTGTTCTTATATGTTTCGATCCTACCATAGACGAGAGGTTGGTTCAAAAGAAAAGGCGTAAAGACCTATGGTATGAGTTGTTCTTAAGAAAGAATCTTTAGGAAAGTCACGAGGACTTAAGAGGGGAGTGACAGAAAACCAATAGTAATTTTTAAGTGTGAGCTTAGATAAAAGCAGTCAGGTTCATCTGAATCGGCGGTCAAGATTAAAAGGGAACTCATACTCTCTGAGATAAGCAATAGTCGTTTATACATAAGAGGAAGTAAGTTAGAGCGTAGATATCATTTTCCACCCAAAAGGAGCCTGAGATGAGATCATGAGTGTGTAGTCGTGACATTAAGGAAACGAAAATTAGAACACAATTTGTAGAGGGAGTGTAGTGATTTTAAGAAAGGGAGACAGTGGTTTGAGAGAGTTTGTGTTATGTCATGTACCAGTAAGTTAGTAACTAGAAACATTTTTCTTACAGGTAGACGAAGAGAGTGACGAGTTGATAAGAGATCAGGATAAGCGGTTAGAGAAAGTGTTGCAAGCCAATATGAGTAAGAGTCAAACTTCAATAAAAAGGGCTTATGATAATGTGTCACTGTGTTAGCAGGACAAGTGTAAGTGGTGAATATATAGAAAAATCACCAGAGTATTCAGAAGTTATAAATATAATCTAGGCTTATGAACTTTGCGAGGAGAAAGATCATGATACTCCGAGATGGATTAGAGTTATGGAGAGATACTGCGGCAGTAAGAGAGTAAGTCGGACTTAAGTTATAAGTCAAATGTGATGGAATCTATTATGCAGACTCTTAATAGGATTGACTAATTGTCATGAGGGTACTAGGGGACTAGTGTTTCTCAGTTAGAAATTTTAGTATGGGTATAATATAATAAGTGAGCAATCGTATGTATGCTATTATATTTAATATAAACTTAAGCTTGAAGTTTGAGAAGAGTTCATGAGCTAAATAATGAAAACATGGGGTGTATGTAGTGTTGAGATTAGACCTGTAGACTTGACATAGATGGACGTGAAAAAATTATGAGTTTAACTTTAATGAAAGATGGTGGTACAACTGACAAATCCAAACCTTTATATAAGGGCAGTGAAGTGGGCTAAGTCACAGAGGAGAAAGGAGCATAAAGAACAATATACACAAAATAAGAGATGTGGAATAGGTTCATAGCTTTCAAGTGCTAGCTTTAGACCTAATGGGGGAGTGATAAGGCTAGAAAGCACAAGTCAGGTGTTGAGATTCTTTAAGGTGGTTGTAAGAGTCAAGATTTGTTAAGCAGTTAGTAAGTGAATGTGGTTGGGTAAAGAGTATTAGTGAGATGGGAAATCCTATAGATAAGTTACACAATCGAAAATTGAGATTGAGTTAATCTTCAATATTGAAAAAGAATACATAAGAAAAAGACCTTAGTAAGAGTAACCCATTCCATAGTCGGTCAAGCCATCATTCGAGGAAAAATATTCCCAAGGAGGATATAACGTAACAACCATGAATTTGTTTTAAGCGAAGACTCGAACTGTTCTTTGTAGTGAGTTGAGATTTTACCAAGGAATTAAAAATTTCTTAAATGCTAAGTCCACTAGATGTCGCACCTTGATGTACTGTGGTTTCATGGTACTTTCAATGTGTTTTCCTTAAGTTTAGTTTGTATCTAGGGCTTTTTTGTAGTAAATTTAATGTGTTTTATCTGTGTTTTGCAGGAATAATGTTTAACAAACGTGCAGAAAGCTGTGCAGACCAAGTGTGGGGCTACGGAAAATTCTTGGTCCGTCGACTGATCGACTGACCGTCCTGGCAAATCATCGATCAGATTAGAGATATGTCCCAGTAGCTAATGTTAAAGAAAAGCTAAGTATGGAGTGACGAGTAGCATCGAGGGACCATAAGTGAATCGATGAACCCTGCAGTTGGTCCGTCAATTAGATCATAAAAGATGCAAAAATGAAGTCTGAAGAAAAAGATAAGTGTAGACCGACGGCGGTAGTCGACGATCCGTCAATCCATCGAAGGACCGTCTGTGAGGTCGTCGATTGAAGCTGCATTTTCGGGACAAACTTTCCTTAATTGTTTTCCTTTTATTTCATGATAGTGTGTATATAAATAGGATAAAAAAACTCGTTTTGGGGGTTGGATCTTTGTTAATTTTCATACGTTAGTTCTTGGAGATTTTCTTGACGTTGCAATTGGTATTAATCAGTTTTTGAATAGAGTGTTCAAAGTGAATTTTGTTGTTTCAGTATAAGTTATGGATTCTTAAACTGTGAAAGTAAGTTCATGATTTATTATCATTTCAACAAATATGATGATGTTAATCTATCAGGGTAACTAAATCCAAAACTAGGATCTTGGAACCGGGTGTGAGTAACAAAATAGCCTAGTAATTAACAATTACCACTAGCGGAGCAAGCTAGGAGATAGATGGTGAGGGTAGTGAAAGATCGTGGTGAGTTGGTAAAAAAAATTGGGGAATGACAGCTTGAGATACCCAAAAAAAAGGTACCCCCGTTCCTAGACCACCCCCACCATTTAAATAAAAACGCTGGGGGAAAAAAAAAAGATCTAGAATGATAACTACTGGTGTTTATTACTAAGGAAACAGTTTTCCATCAAATATCATTTGATAGAAGCTCTCGAACAAATGCTAGGATATGCCAAGTTATGAAAATATGATTTACTAGAAGAGATCGGTCAGTTTTGAGATGATAGTAGGTACCAACATTGTAGTGCCTATTTATGGCCAAGGTCTTGTGCAAAAGAAAGAAGATTCCGGGCGCTTCACTATCTTCATGTACCATAGGGGTTGTTACGCTTTGTAAGCAATGTGATCTTGGGGAAAAATAAATCTATGCCCACTTCTATTTACAAGAATTTAGGTTTGGGCGATCCAAAGCACCACTGCTATGCAGTTACTGATGGCCGATGGAATGGTAAAGAGGCCCATAGGGATATTTCATGATGTGTTGGTAAAAGGTGGAGTCATTTATATTCCCTGCCGATTTTGTGATTCTTGACTGTGAGGTGGATTTTGAGGTGCCTATTATTTTTAGGCGGCCATTCCTTTCTACTGTCGCGCCTTGGTTGACATGGAAAAAGAGCAAATCAAGTTTAGGTTGAACAATGAAGAAGCAACTTTCAACATTTCTAGGTCTATGATGCAGAGTGGTGAGCTCCAAACGGCATCTTTTATATCTTATAAGGTATAGAGTACGTTTGAGTTAGAAATCGAAGAGCGCCTTCGTGTAGAGGCACAAGCAACAGTGATCATGAAGTTTGAGAGCTATGGTATTGAGGAATATGGTCATTGGTTGCGACACTTGATAGAAGTGACGTTCGGCTTCAAACCAAAGAAATTAGTGTTAAATATGAACCATCACGAGTCTCCACCTGCAAAACCATCTATTAAAAGGCCCCAAAATTAGAGATTAAGGGTCTACCCCCTCATATGAGGTATATATTATTGTGAAAAGATGAAACTTTTACGGTAATCTCTACATCGGATTTGAATGTGGAGCAAGTGGAGTGTATTTTAGGGGTGTTAAAGGGGTTCAAACGAGCCATTGGTTGGACTAATGAGGACATTATTGGGATTTCACACGGTATTTGTTCATACAAAATCCAACTCATTCCTGATGATAAGCCAAGTATTGAGCAGTAAAGATGGTTAAATCCACCTTTGCAAGATATAGTAAAACATGGAGATTATTAAGTGGTTGAATGCCTGAGTCATATATCCTATCGCAGATAGTAGTTGGCTGCGCCCTGTTCAGTGTGTACCCAAAAAAGAGGGGAATGATAGTGGTTCCTAATGAAAAGAATGAGCTTGTGCCAATGAGGCCGGTGACCGGATGGAGAGTTTATATGCATTACCGGAAGTTGAATACCTAGACTGAGAAGGACAATTTTCCTATGACCTTGATGGATCATATGTTAGATAGGCTTGCTGGAAAAGGGTGGTATTGTTTTCTTTATGGTTATATGAGGATTTGGGTTACAAAATGCAAATCTGTTATTTGCACCGGGAGATAGGCAGGATCAGAGAAAACCACTTTGTACTGCGTTGGAGGAACTTCGCGTATTTCAAGAGCGAATCCTTTGGGTGTGTAATGCAACGGCTTACTCTTAATCAGATGTCTGATGTCGACATCCTTGATAGGTGCCGAGGACACTAATTGGAGGTGTTTTTGTCGAGTGTTTCTGGTGTATGGATTGATTTTGCACTTGTTGGCCAACTACTTTGAGCGTTGATTTGAGTCACTTGGTTTGAGGTTGTCAATGCTGTGCAGATATGAAGATTGCACCTTGTGCCTAAAGTGAGAGACATGTCATTTCATGGTAAAGTAAAGAGGTATTCTGATATGGTATTTTATTGGCGTCATCACATACATTAGAGAAGGGGGATAGAGGTTGATCGGTCCAAAGTTGAGGTGACAGAGGATTTCCTCCACCATCTCATGTAAAATGTAAGTGAGGAGTTTGTAAGTTAGGTTTCTTAGGCATGGGCTTTTACCGGAGGTGTACAACGATTTATTAAGAGGATTTTTCTAGAAATTTACACATACTTTGGGCATTTTATCAGTTACTTTAGAAAGAATGTAAATTTTATTTTGATGAATCTTGTTTGAGAGAATTTTGGGGATTTAAAGGAGAAGTTAGTGTCTGCACCCATTATTATTTCCCCGGATCGGAGTAAGACATTTGAGGTGATGTGTGATGCTAGTGGGGTTACGCTTGGTTTAGTTTTGGTACAAAAAAGGGATAAAATCCTTCAACTCATTTATTATTTTTGTAAGGCCTAAATGAAGCACAAAAGAACTACACTGTGGCTGAGCAAGAGCTTCTTGCGATCGTACTTGCTTTCAAAAAATTTTGCTCCTATTTGCTTGGCATGATATTTATAGTGCATACCGATCACTCCGCTTTAATATATTTGATGGCAAATGAGAATGCAAAACCAAGGTTGATTATATGTGTACTTCTATTGTAATAGTTTGATTTAGGGGAGTAGCGCAGAAGCGTAGCATAGGGACCAAAAAACAAGTTGCGATCACTTTCCAGATTCAGCGATGAAGCTAATGCGCTATATGGCTGAAAAGGCTGAAATTGATGATACCTCCCTGATGAGCATAAATTGTCCGTTTCATGACTTTCTCCATGTGTTAACCGATTATGCGAAGTTATTTGGATGGTTATATAGTTCCATCCGAACTTGTACGTTCTGAAAGGAAAAAGTTCATGCATCAGTCTTTTGGGCTGAGTTCTATTTATAATCGGAGTTGGTGCTAATGGCCCATATTCGCCGTTGTGTGCTTGAAGTTGAGATGCTAAGGTTCTTTGAAGGCACTGTTCCACCGTCACTCGTGGGGGGGCATATAGTTGTATCCAGGTGCCCCATAGATTTAGCAATAAGGGTACTATTGGTCCAAACCATCCACCAAGATGGCCTATGAGTTGCCAAGTTCCTCTGATAGGTGCAAAAGAGAGGGGGTGGTAATTTTGAGAATCAAGAGCGTCCCGTGAATCCCATTCTAGTAATTGAGTTGTTTTAGTATGGGGATTGACTTTACGGGCCGCTTGGGAGTTAGTTCTGGGGAGTTATCATGCAATGAAATATATTCTTGTGGCAGTGGATTATGTGTCAAACTGGGTCGGAATCCATAGCACGCCATCAACGAAGGGAAGAGTGTCACCACGTTTTTTTTTATAAAAAATTAGGATTTGGCAACCTGGGTTATTATCAGTGATGGCGGGGGGGGGGGGGGGGTTCCCCACTTTGCAACAAGTTGTTCAATGAATTTTTTGGAATATCGGGGTTCCGCACAATGTACGTTACTCCTCACCATCCGCAAACTAGTGGGCAAGTTGAGGGTCAACGAGAAATCCACGCCAGATCCCGTAAAAAAAAATGGTGTTGAAGTGTAAAGAACAAAATTGGGTCGGGAGGCTTGATTAATGCTATGTGGGTCTTACCCAAACCACATACAAGACTCCCACAGGTATGTCTCCTATTCAATTTATATGGAAGGCTTTGTCACTTTACGGTTGACTTAAAGCACAGGCTATGTGGCGCGATGAAGAAACTGACATTGATTGGAATGAAGCAGTAGATCAGTGAAATAATGAGTGAATGAGCTTGATGAGTTTCGCTTAAAATTCATATGAAAGTTCAGCTATATACAAGAGAAGATCAAGAAGTACAATGACAAAAGATTTAGAAGTTGTGAATTTTCGTGGGGATTTAGTATTGTTTAAATCTAGGCTGAGCGTTATACGGGCAAATCAGTTCAAATGGACTGGTCCCCTTCATGGTCACTAGTGTTTCCCACATTGAGAGGTTGCGTTGGAAAACACGGAGGAGTTCAAGGTTCACCATTCATAGAGCAGCGTCAAAATCACTCGGGTATGCGGAGAGTTCCATGAAGAGGTTGAGTCATATTACGGTTGATGATGTATGAGTAATCAGGGTCTTCCTCATCGCGCGTGTTTAATCAAAGAGTTCTCTTGAGCAACCCAAGGTTGTCTTCCTTAGCCAACAAAAGGTTTTTTTTTTTGTATAAATAATTGCTTATGTTGTTTCATTTTGTTCTAGTCAAAAATGTCAGTGCGAAATTTCTAGTTTAGTTTTGTCTGTCGGCTAGATGACGAGAGTAGTTTAGGGCCTGTGTCTAAAAAGTGCCATGGAACAACAAAAAAGAATGGTTGGTGGTGTGCAATCGTGTAGGGAACAAAACACAAGAAATCTGCATATAAATTGGTCTGGTGGCATCGAATATACGGACCACACGAGGGGTCGTTGTCCATTGACAGACTGGAGATGTGTCCGTGTATCCATTATGATTTTCAAGTCCTTAATGTTAGGTTATAATAGATGGATATTAGTCGACGTACGGCGAAGGATTACGGTCCGCGACGGGAACGTTGATCCAACAACCCGGGCACCCAACCCGAGCCGACCCTTACAGATAGATACAAAATACCCTGCATTACCTTACACCTTGTAAATTTCTACCACATTTGTTGTTCTCCCATTATTCCCTTTATGCACCCATTTTACGCCAAATTCATCCTAGTAAATTCCATTTTTATTTCTGCATTTCTTCCACTTCCCAAAAACTCCCAAAACTCTATCCCCAAATTTCCCATCCATCAGATTTTTCGTTCGGTGTTTGAAGGTTAGCACGTCGGTTGTTGATGCAAGTTCACCCACACATTAACTCCACTACAGCGTACAGGTATGTCATTCTCATTCGCCTCATAAATTATCGTTCATTTGTTTGAGAAAACGAATAGAGTGTATGTGGGTCTTGACTAAGGGACAACTTTACATGAGTAACTTTTAAAAATTGAGTTCCATGTCTCTTAGAATTATAGAAAATGCATAGGTTGGGGGTGCAAACTGTCTCAATGAACTTTGTGCGTTGTTTGTTTTGTTATTTTTCCGACTTAGGTCTTGATAGTCTCTTTAGAAATCTAGGAAACAAAATGAAAAAAATTGCAAAATCAAATCCATGGGATGAAAAAAGTGGTTTGTGGATTATGTGAATGTTGTGTGGTCTTCGTAATCCGATTAAATTTTTTCCATTTGAGGGGTGCTAAGAATTTCTGAAAAAACTATCTCTGACCGACAGTACTAGTCCCCGTATACGAATCATTGGTTGATCGACAGACCGTCGATGGGGTTTGTCGATTGTTGAACACTGTATTTGCTCAACTCTTGGAAAACAGAAGTGGACTACGGTTCATTGATTGATCGACGGGCCTTTCTTCACGTCTATTGTTCCTAACTTAAACCCTAACCTCTAAAGCATTCTTATGTTTTCTAAGTGTCCGACAATGGAAGTGGACTACGGTCAGTTAATTAATTGACGAGCCGTTATGCACATCCGTTTCATTCTAATGTTAGTTAGCTTACCTCTCGACTTCTAAAGTTCTAAATGTCCACTGAGGGACGTCAAGAGGTACGTCGCCAAGCTCTAACGATTGCACTTTCAATGTGTTTTTTGTTCAAAATTTTGTTTTGTTTTTTGTCGTGTGTATGTTTTTTTACGTGTGTTTGTCTGATTATAATGAAACACAAAACTATCTTTTATTGGTTAATGTCCCCCTCCGAACAAATATTTTATATTCCATGGGACGGGCACCAAGTCCGGAGTACAGCATGCCGGTGCTTAAAAACACTGTCCAATACTGGAGCGAGAAACTGAGGTGTGGCCCAGCACTCAAAACCAGACAACGACGTTCAGCGATTGAGGCACAGCTTAAAAAGGTGAGGCACACGACATAGCACTTCCTCCAAGCATCTGATGAGGATGACGCTACACGTGAACTAGCACACAGGTCGAGGGAGTGATTTGGGTATGTGTCAGGTTGAGGGAGCATCGGCTTGAAGAAGGACTGATTCTGAGTCGTCCCACTCTACATGGTCAAATAAGGCCATGCCTTCGGTTCCACATCCTGGGGAGCTACTCTCTCAACCGGGCTTGGCCCGGAGATGCTCATCTGATGCGTCCGAGTACGGAGTTACTCTTACAAGTTCCTAGTTTGAGGTTCACTCGACCTGATGATGATCAGTACGACCAATGGTACTAGTATGGACCAATACAGGTTTACAGGATCGCCTCTAAGTTGTGAACCCCAATTAAAAACAGTGATGACTCCGACTTTAGCAGTGGAGCGGCCAAAGTTCTGACCGACCTGGTACACACAGTACTGCATACATCCCTTATTCACCGCCACAAGCTCACGGTATCTGGCTAAGAGTTGGAAGATGGTGCGCGGAGAGTTCCTAAGCCTATTAACTTAGCGGCTCAATAAGGGCTTTGGACTGTAGGAGAACCCTCCAAGTAGGGACCCAATAACATCGAGTCCGTGTTAAAGGCCGCCGGGTGTGTGGATAATTACTTCTCTACTATTGCCGCTTCTTCCTACTACGGTGATGGCCGCTGATGCCGGGGAGGGTCCCTTCACCCTATATTTTTACTACCGTGGACGTGGTCACGAGTGGCCATTTTAGTGGGCCAGAGTCAGAGAGACTCCACCAAGCAGGGATTGCAAGAAGATATCCATAGACTGTGAGGGGCCGGGCAGGTGATGACCTTTAGAGGACTTATCAAGCTGGAACACCGGACGTTGCAGACATGTTCATCTGGCGTCTATCCCCCACAGTTGCAAATCATATTCTACAGGGCTACGAGCGGTTTGGTAGCCAAGCGACAGTCGCTGTTTGTTTTTGAGATTGACTTTGCAAAATGGTTATCTTGTTATCCATGAGAGGGTTTCGAAGGACTACCTCTACCCCAATTTGCTGCCTAGTTTTTAGTTGTGTCGGACTGCTGGAGTTACATCTGGCAACATCAGGTCCCTCTGTGACTCCTAGAGGTTCAGTAACTTCTTGGTCTAATAGGGCTAGGACCGTGAGGTGGAACCAGGAGAGGCCCAACCCAAAGTGAGAAGATGCAAGTAGCTAGGTAAGAAGTTGGCGGATCTAGTAGAGCAAGCTCAAGGGGCTGATCATGCTACATCACATCCTACCATTACCGCCCTGGTCGATTCTACCTCAGGCACAAGTAGGGCACTAAGTTCCACTCGGTCTACGCCTCCATCAGCATCATTTGTTTCGCTTGCTAGGGTTCAGAAGTTAGAGGCCCTGATGGCTACCTTTCTGCACCATATCCAACTTTGGATGCAGAGATCTATTGCTGATGCTGAGAACCGGATTGAGAAAAAGGTAGATCAGGTGGTCCACCAATGCCTCGATGCTTTTGAGTTGATAATCCTCGTACTCCCAGCCCAACCATTGATTTTATGATTCTTCAGGCGAATGTGGCAAATATTAGGGCTGATTTAGATGTTATCTTAGACATGAGGGTACCCGCGCTTGAGGCCGCACTTTCTGAGCTTATAGAGAATACAGTGGTTGTTGCACTGTTCACTACAACTACTGCACCGCCGCCCTCGCCACTAAGTGTGACAAGAGGCACCGTTCAAGAGAGTGTGATGAGACTCGAGATAGGAAGAAGGAGTGTACTGAGAGGGAGGATGCTAGGAGAGATTCATTGCTTGATAAGGAGGCTCGACAAATAAGGGCTCATTAGTTAGTTGTTGGGGCTTCTTTGCTCCCGGTTGCGAAATTGAGAGGAGAACATAAGGTTTGCAATATTATGTGTCACCACTGATGGTGGCCTAAACTTACTGAGGGAGCGAGCTTTTGGGGAAACAGACCGGTGGGAAGAATTGTTCCCGACTTTCGGTGAATATACGCCTCAGGTTTCTTCACTACCACCGTTACTTAAATGTTTTATGCCTTGGGGAAATTGCAAGTGTTTTTTTTTGGGTGGTGCGTGTAAATCCGGAAAGTCAGTGCTCGGGTGAAATCTGAGTAGCCTCAAATCGTGATCGATCTTGGTGTTTTTGTGCATTTGGTCTTTTCCCCAGAGACTGGTATTTTACCCAGTGAACTGCATGTGCAATCATCGGTATCAGTATGAATGTTAAATTGAAGCATGAGTGACTAAATATGATGGTTTACTCCCGTTTAAAGAGAATGCTTGCGATGATAGGCATAAGAATGTGGAATGGGGTGGTCTCTAGCATGCATCAGAGATGCACCATTCCAGGACCCTCAATTTAAACACTCTTACTAGTGTCCGATAATCTGATAGGTAATGAGGTGTTAGAGAGTTGCGGGAAGTTTGTTTTCTCCGTGGTAACTACCAGAACTTTGGCGGTTAGTCCGGCAAAAAGTAACGTGTGAGAAATCTACGGATAGGCTCATAGACCCTTATTGAAAATAGTAAATATTAGCTAAATAAAAGAAAAACCCATGGACTGATCCATTTTGTACCAAAATATTTTGAGCTTACAGTAGACCTTTCTTGTCGAACCCGACTTCTCTTCATGGGTATAATATGTGGCCCTGGTACCCTACTTTGATATTGTACCTCAAACTAAGGCAAACGCATAAGGGAGGGTGGTTAATGCAGAAATCGATCTGCGTTTGGCCTGACCTAACCTTGTCTGGTGTACCTTGGCTACATGGAAAATCCTAGGTTTGCGGGTGGCTCTTATAACGAAGGTCCGAAACGTGGGTTGGGGTTGAAGGATTTATATGACAGCAATAGGAATAGGAAATGAACTTAGTCAAGTGAGAAATAAGTGAAGAAAAAAAATAAAATAAAAGAAGATTAAAGCATTTAAGTAATCGTTCCTTTGCGTCAAAGGAGAAAGAAAGGATGAAAACAGACAAAGAGTACAAGAAAGGAATAGTAGGGATAATAGACAATAAAAGAGGTAGGAGCTTAGCCCTAATGTCAGTATGACCACCAAGTACTGACTAAAATGTACAGATATGTACACACCCTGACCAAGAGCATACCGTTCGAAGCCAAGAAAAGTCCTTGTGATCAAGAGTATAATATGGTGAACTTTAAGAAGATAAAGAAGGAAACGCAGATGGAGACAAGGATAACTAGGGCGTGAGGGTTTCTTTGAGCGTTGGAGTGTTGAATATGATATTTAACCAAATGAAATCACTGTACGAAAAACGAAGGATCTTTTGAAGAGAAAGCAAGTTGAAAATTGAGAAGTTGGGTACAGTTGGTGAGAGATAACGGTGAGGTGTCGGTGCGTGGTGCGTCTGTCCCATGGTCGTAATCTCACTGAATGAGACTAGGGAGCCTAAGAGTCAAATCATGCACTAAGCAATGAAAATAGTCGGGATGGATAGTCATAGGATTGCGAAAGACTTGTAAGAGAATACTTTGTACAAGTGTGTGGTGAGTATCGGTGGCTTGGACGACAAACAATGAATTTAAGTTGACGGCTGTGTGGTTTGAAGTCCATGGCTTCAAGGTATTTTCAATGTTTTTTCCTTAATTTAGTGTGTGTCTAGGACCTTTTGTAGTAACTTAATGGGTTTATATGTGTTTTGCAAAAGTTGTCCAAAATGAAAATGCTTGCAGAAGCTGTGCGAAATGAAGCAGGAAGTTACCCACAAAGCCATCGCAACCTTGTATTCCCATCGACGAACGTTAGGGATTGATCATCGATTGGCGGTTCCAAGCATCTGGAAGCAATTCGAGAAATGAGAACTTCTGACCAAGTGTGTGGTACAGAAAGATTGAGGTCCATCAATTGGGATGTGTGACGACAAACGTTCTAGCAAAGATGGGCAACATTGCAATTAATTCAAGTTTCCGTAATCGATGTTGAAGTAGTTGAATTTGTGTTTCTAAAGTAGAATTTTGGATTTCTTCAAACTTGTGAAAGTAATTCATAATTTATCATCAAAAAAAAATAAATTGTGTTCTATTAATTGCATGGGCAACTAAAATCAACAACTGTGGGGGATGTGGGGAGCCATAGGTGAGTAACGAAATTCAGCTAGCTAATTAACAATTCTCCAACTAGGTTAGCATGGTATCAATGTTCTTTCATTATAAGTATTTTTAACGAGGCATGTATTAGAAACTCACCTTATTGCTATTTCCCTTACCAAGGGGGGATAGTTATAGGAAAAAGGAAATTATCGAAATAGATTTAGCGCATACTATCTAATAAGAAGTTTGGTTATGCAAGGTGGTGATTAAATAAGACACACAAAACGAATTGCTGCATCCCTTTGCTCTTTAATTGACTTAAAAAGTAATGGTTAGTTAATTTAAACCCACGTAACCAGACAAAGGTACCGGGGTGGTACAATTCCTAAGTGCCAAACTAATGAGTTAGGAGGATATTAAACTATATCTTTGCATGACAAAACCTTAGGAAAGAATTGTTATAGGCTAGAATTATGAGTTATGACCACTATGACAAAACACTTACACCCCAAGTTTCGTTCATGAATTGATAAACCCAACAATGTTACTCTTGTTACTGTTAGATTCACAATAGTGCAATACTTTTATTCACAAAATCCCCCCCCCCCCGTTAATTGCTCTAGTTTCGGGAAAGGGACATGGACTAAATAGAGGTTAATTGTATATTTAAAGTGAAGTCTCTAAAACCATTTTCCTAGTGGAATCGAACCCCAACCTATAATGGGTTCTCGAATTGATTACGACCCGCTAATACTTCTTTCGGAGTATAAAATTTAGGTATCACACCTTCGTTCTGAAAGAAACTAAATTGGAGACAGTGAAATCTAAATTTTTTGGGGGTTGAGGTAAGTATGAGGTTTGGGTACCTTGCAACGACCCATTCACTAGCACAGATGAGTTGGTGTTTACCAAGATACCTTATGAAATATATTTTGAATTGGTATTTTCACAATGCAAAAAAGTTCTCTTATGTACGAGTTCAGAGAGCGAGATATGACATTTTTAAAGTTTAGTGTCGAGTAAGGAAAGTTAGCCAAAAATAGTGAGGTTTTTTTTGGTGTTTTCCTTACTCAATCACATTTAATTCATTTTAAGTAATGTTTTTAGGGTCTAATCATTTTAGGTTAAGATTTCTAATCCTAATAAATGACTAGGTTTTTAGTTGAGAGATCAAGAAGCGAAAATAAGAGAAAAGAGGTGAAAGGAGGAAAGGATCAAAGCGTTTGTTCAAGAAATTCAAAAATTCAACAAGAATCGAAATCTTTGAGGTATATAAGATTCCATAGTGTTGGGTTCGCTCACCCACACACAATCATGATTATTCAGCCCAATTTATCTTAAATTTAAGGATTATAAGTTTGTTATGAGTTCTGGTGATAGGGGTTCTTAAGTGTGATTAATTTTGATTGTAAGATTTCTACTTTGGTCAAATTTTAAACGGACCATATAAATTAGAATATGTAAGATTACGGTTCCATAAACTATTCAAATTTAAAGGCTAATTGAATCTTTTTCCAACACCACCATTTCGCAATCCATTTCTTAGTAAAAACAGTATGACTAAATTAGTAATCCTATAAACGATCTGCCGACTAAGAATTAGCCAATAGGAAAATATTACAACTAGTTATGTTTGTCTTTTATCCTTCAAGAAGACCATTAAACAAATATTGACAATAAAAGTATCAAATAATCAGACTTTTCATGTTAAATAATGAAAATCATACTCCTTGTCATAGAGATTTCAAGAAAAACTAATGCAACAATCTCAAGAAAGGTTTTCTTGATTGTTTACCTTCAACCTAGGGATTCAGGCTTCTAATCAAGTTTTTCTTCAAAATCTTAAAGAATCTGTTATTCTAGGAAGTTAAGTCTATTCATATTGTTGGACTAAGTTCATTCACCACGCCCTACATCCACTTCAGATCAGTTTTAAAAGAATATTTAGGATTCTACCCACAAATTGGAGTACTGTTGAGATAAGTTAATTTTAGTTCGTGAGTTCATGTTTGGTTAAAAGTTTCTATTCCTATGATGGAAATTGCGATTATTTTTGTTGGATCCTTCATATTATAAACCATAACTCTTGAATATAAATTCCACATTACAGGAGAGAGTTAAAAGAGTAGACTTCAAGAAAGTCTTTGGTTGCAATGTGACTTTGAGATCAATTGTCAAGTTTGAGCTATGGTTTGAGGAATTAAGTCAAAGAATAAGAAAGCGTATACATGAGTTCCCTGTAGTGATTGTCGACCTTGAGTCGAGTTATTTCATGCCCATAATTCAAACGTGAACTTCATAAAATTAAGTTCTTTCATATTACAGTGGTTTTAAATTTCTAAGCTTTTAAGTGTCGAGTTCCTACTACTCTTTGAAGATTTAATTCTAACCATGGATATTACATATTTACCCCTTGAGTGAGAGTTTGTCTGTTATTCTGCATTAAACCCTATGAATGAGCTTGAGTCCTTGAGTTCAGTAGTTCCTGTCCATTACTCCCGTTATTAAACCTAGAGTGGGGAAACTTGTGTTCTGGATTAAGTAGTAGTTAATGCCCGTAATTCTACTTGAGGCCCTTCCGAGTCGAAGCCTTCTTGAGATGAAGTAGTACAACATTGACTACTTGAGTTCGTGAATTTTGAGTTAGATCTAAGTATTGATTTCTATGGCAGGGTTATTAAAAAGCTTTCAATTGAGTCGTTTTTCCTGTTCATAATTCGACATCAACCATGTTTAAATAAGGACTTTAACAAATTGGTTTAATATTTTTTTAAATATTGCGCTGAGTTGAGAAGAGTAAGGTTGAAGTTCCTTTCTTCAAAAAAGATATGGTGACTAAGTTTTCCCCAAAGAGATTTAAAAATTTTTTTTTAACATGTCAATAAGAATGGAAACAAATATTTGCGAAGACGAGGGACTTTGGGCTAGTTTTAATAAAAGAGTATAATGGTTTCTATATGAAGAAAAGAAGGGAAATTGAGAGTTCCAAAAATAACTTGAGATATGTTTGACACTAAAATCAAATCACCGAAGCTTTTTTTAATTGCATTAAGAGCTAGTATAATTTTTGGAGTAGTATGAGCATCGAGTGGGAGTGAGAATGAGTTCATAACTCCGTTCTCCATAAAACCATGTAGCCCAACATGGGTAAGAAAAGGTTCATACTTTTTAGAGGGAATCTTTGTTCACAATACGCTAGTGGATCCACAAGTTATGTTAGTTGCTATACTGATGGCAAGTATAGGATGATCCTTAGTAACGTAAGGTAAGGTGTTTTATAATCACTTAGCTCTTAAGTGATTTTTGTCGGTTAGAAGAATCCCACCTAAATTATTAATTTTTTGTTTTATTATATAAGTAAACGAGTTTTTATTTCATTTTACATTAACAAAAAACTATGTTTTTTAAAGAAACTTAGTTTGTTAATCAGCTTTATTTGTTTTTTTTTCAGATTTCAGTATGTTTAAAGATTTGAGAGTTGTGAATTAATTTTTTTTTCTTTTTTTATGTTCTGCACTGGTTCATAAAACTTTGGTAACTTCCTGTTTCTTCAAAGTTATTGGAATAAGTAAAATTATTTAAACACACACATTGACACAACCACTTCTTCATAAGAAATATAAATTCGGTAATTTTTTCTTAATATATTCCTGATTATATTCTCTACTACTTTAAGTTTCTAGTTGTGAAGAGGTCTTAAAATCTTTGTTTGTCTTACCAAGTTCTTAATAATTTGTTCTTAGTATCTTAGTTAATACATTATAATAACACAATAGGACCGTTTAAAGTGCCTCTTGGAATAGCAACATGAAGTTTCAGTTACTGGTTGGAAGGAGATTGTGTGGACAACAAACTAAAAGTTGGCGACTTGTTTGTGTCTTTGAATGGGCTGGTTGCCCAAAATTCTGTTGAGTGTCACTATATTTCCTTTCTACGGGGTATTGAGATTTCTTGATCACTTGTGAGTTCCTGCTTTTTATACTCCTTTATATTTTTGTTAGCTACTATGCGTTATGTTCGTTCCTTTTGAGATAATGTATATCTGGATCGTATGCTCTTTTTTATTTTAGTGGGGATGAAATTCTTGATTTACTTGTGCAGACTAAAGGAGCATTCAGTTGAAAAAATCTCATTCTTCAAAATAGTTTCTATCTATATTACTATTCGATTTAATTTACTAACCTAAAATAAGAAAGAAGATGTATTGTTGACTAGTGGATTGATAATTTCATAATTTCTTCTAGTAAGTGTTTTAAGTGTGTTGTTTTAAATTAATCACTCTCATTTGCAATCGAAACTTACATTTGATACTCGTAACGACTTATCTTGGAATGCAGATAAAGTTAATGAAGTGGACGTAAGCTCTCGTGCTTAAGACACGAGAGTGAAAGGTATATACATAAGAAAAATTTTCTTAGTGTCTACTTGGTTTGGGAAGATACTCCACAGGCAAAACGGACAAGAAGTGTTTGTAGTAGTATAGGTTTTGATTTAAAAAATGTGCATACACTACATATACCTTTTACATAATTCACATATATTATTTAACTCAAAAAATATATCTATTATTTATATTCTATATTAACTTCAAAGCTATGAATTCTAATTGTTGTTATATTACTCTAATATCCCTAACTTTAATTTGTAAATTTCTGTGAGTTATGATTTTCTGATAGGTTGTGACTTTTTTCAAAGCGTCTGTGATTTTTCACTTAGTTATATCTTTTCCAAAGAGTCTGTCTTTCCAAAGTGTTGTGACTTTTTCAATGACTTGGACTTTGAAAGGGTTGTTGTGGACTTTCTCGAAAAAGGCTCAATTTTTCAATAAGTGTGACTATCCAAAGTTTGCTGATGACTTCTCAAATGACAGATTCTCAAAAGGTCATGGTTATTCTATTGAAACAAAAAATACATTTCAAGGAGTTGTGACTTTTCCAAAGAGTTGTGCCTTCAAAGGAGGTTTGACTTTTTAAATAAAATTGTGGACTCCTCAGAAAGGTCATTTTTCAATAAGTTGTAACTTTCATTAAATGGTTTGTGACTTTTGAAAAAGGTCTTACTATTCACGATAAGAACAAAACAACTCTTACTACCCACTCATTTGCTATTAAAGTCAGAGGAGCAGCTTTTATTTTTTTGAACCACAATTTTTTAATCATTCTACTTTCCTTATTGCATTATAAAATATTTATGGAATTTGTTGTAATTGAGTGTGACGTCGAAAAAAGGTTGGAAGTATGTCTTTGATTTTAGTATCTGCTCATTTACATCGAGCTGTGGCGGAAAAAAACAATTTATTTTGGTTCAAAACAAAAAACTATATAGTTTTTTTGTCAGATTATTACTGGTTCCATTAGTGGTATGTCAACTTGTGCTACCTTTTATATGATAATTTTATCAGATCAAAATTAAAAAAGTTGCTAATAAGTGGTCTCTTGTTTAACTTGCTAAGGCATTAGTTATGGTTATTGTTGGAAAACTATACCCATAGCGGGAACATTAAATGAATTACTCTTACATGAAAATAGATAATCAATACCGTTTATACTAAAAGAGATATCATGCTAGAAACATAAAAAAACATACTGAAAATTAAATTGATTAAATACCATGATTGAAGCGTGAGCATTTATCTTTCAAGCAATCTCCAAGCTAGAACATGACCTTCAAGTGAACCTAGACGATCTTATGGGTATTATACAATGATCCCAAGTCGCATACGAAACACTCAAATGCTTGGGTGAGCAATTATCGAATAGAATATTAATCTCTATTTCACGGTTAGGATACTTCATATTTATAGAGGATTAATAAAAAAAGACTAGAAAACTATTTTTTTAGTACTAGAAAAACCCATATTATTCTTCATTTCCAAGAAATATAATTAGGAGTTGTAATTAAAATATTGGGTCTATAGGGCCACAAAATTAATTACCAAGTACTTTCTATTATTGAATAATTCCAAATAAATAATTTGAAGGATCTTACCACAATTAAATTTACAAATTTATTCCACTAGATATCGTAAATGTACTACTCGATTTCATAATTTCCCATTAAACAATTATGTAGTTCCCCAAGGTTAGAAATTCACTACTAATCACTTAATTACATTACTGACGAAATTTAACTTAATGTATTTCCTTTAGAGAACCACTTAAATTATTTCAGGTGTCGGATTCATAAATACACTTGGCAAGATTTTGACACATGGAAATTTATATGTTTCTCAAACGGATACAATTAATCTCTACAACGAGATATGAAATGTCATCAACTAACTTTTATTCACTAATTATATATTATTATCATCAAATCACTGGTATATTGAACCATTCAGAATGACATCATTAGAATAAATCAAAACGATAATGAAATACATACCATATAATAATGGTTATATAAAAAATTAAAGAATATTAAATACATTTAAAAAGATTACGAATAGAAAGAATATGTTTATTGTTCGTCAGTCCAAACAACTATTTATACTAATCTCATCAATACATACAAAACTGTACTACAACAAGAAGTTGGAAGTATACCGTATTCATAATCCGGATTAAATTTACATTATTATCTGGTGCTAACACTCTCTCGATCATATGTCTAATTTACATCCTATATGTGGAACCAAAAATTTTATACTTATAAGAAACCGATAATTAACATGATGTTATAAGTTAAACTCTAACACGCTAAATCATCAATTATCTAATGTAAAAAGACACCATAAATAAATATTGATAATGAAAATTGAGCAAATATTTTTTTTCTGATAAATATTGTTTCTTAACATTATGGTTAAACAGTATACATCCAAAAAAATCTCCCCACTTATTACTTTTAACCAAACAATTGTTTATAATGTACAATATCTAAATGCACGGCTAATAGTATATATTACCTTACAATCTCCCAGTTGATATTTAATCTTTAAAATGTTAGAATACTATGTATAAACACATGAATAATAGATATATACCATAAAAATCCCCTCATCACCAGTCCTTAACTATGAGTTTAAAACTTTCAACAAGCATTCTTCTCTTTCTTATCGAAAGATAATTTACCAACCTATTTCTGATGTAATTTTGTCTTCTATAGTTCTTATCGTAACAAATGATTTTGTACTAGATCTTGAGGTGACCTTATCATTAACCCTCCAAGAATTGTCTCTTTTCAGATCTCTATCACACAACTTCTCTTAAGTAGTACAAAAAAAAAATCCATTTCGTTATGATCGCACTACTTCTTAAGTACTACTATAATCGTCACAACTTACATGTTATTTGAGTTTTAATATTATCTTAAAATTTTTTCATATTATTGAAATATTAACAACTTTCATGAAGTGTTTTTTAATGTGCCTAAACAAACACTCCCACTACTGAGTTAGAGTTTCGCTGTCCAGTAAGTTTCTATCACTACTTAAATGAAATGGAACGTTAATTTTGGCATACCCATAATGTTTTTTGAGCGGGTGCTGAATTTATTTAATTGACTATTGTTATTTTTTGTCAATTCTGTTTAAAACAAGTTATTCTAGGAATAGGTTTATTAAATGCTCCTTTCTAGAACCATTGCCTATTTTCTGTACTCCACTATCTTATAAAACCCTTCTTTCAGTTTTTTAGGATATCCAATTAACAACAAATTCTGTTCTTGATCTATTTTTCTATTCTTCTCGGTCAGGGACATGTGTTGGACAATTCTAATTGAACGGTCTCATATTAACCGTACAATCAAATTCAATTAGTTTCTATAGTTGTTCAGGTGTTGATTGGGAAAGCAATTGAATTTAGAAAGTGTTATGCAGGATATTAGGCATCTATATATCCCAAAAAACAAAAGAACTAATAATAAGTCAACTGATAATATTATCATATCGTTAAACGTCTTTTTTTTTCTCTTCTACACCACTCTATTCTAGCGTGTCTAGTTGTACAAAGTGAAAGACAATTAATCTATGATATAAGTTACTTATGAGCTCTGCAGAAGGTTACTTCACTCCAATCAGATTGTAGTAATTTTTATATTTTTCATGATTGATACTTCACGTGCTTTAAATTATTTTGAGTCATCAGAAATAATTTTAGACTGAAAACATCAAAAAAAATTATTATACACAAAGTAACCTTTTGAAAAAAACTTACAAAACCAAAATTCACTCTGCCAATATGCTCCATTTATACACAAACTAGAATAGATTAATTATAATTTATAAAACCTACCTCTTTTTCCTTTTAAGATGAAGGTCTTTTAGTCATTTTTCCTTCGAAATAAAGTTACAGGTGGGTAGTGACTTCCTGTTGAATTAACAGGTATGGCCATCGTTAAAACCAACCTCAATATGTTTCATTAATAATGACTTAGACGCGAATCTACAAATAAGTTTTTCATTCAATTAAGAGTTAATAGAATTCAATTTTGAGATGGTATAATATACTAAAGGGACATGCATCACAATATACCAAAGAAACAAATATTTATCAAACTCAAGATGGAGAATTACAAAAAAATATTTAACATACTAATCTGTATCTTGTTAGAAGCTGAAATTAATTCTGCTAATGTCTTTTTATTAATAGTTTATCTCGATCAAAAGAAAATAGAAATCCTGACTAAAGTGGGGCGGTTGAGTAAAGTCTATTGAGAATATGAGGACACAATACTGAAATAGATCTTAAATATAGAATAATCACAAGTAATTAAAATTCTATGGAACATTTATAACATATTATGCAGGCATTTCGAAATTAGTCAATCGTGGGATTGGAGAGCAACGACTCATGCATAATTGGTACAGCGACCAATTATTCATCTATTAAAAACTTATCAGACTTACTCCCGTTGGGAGTATACTATTAGCTTAAGTCAAGTGAAAATTTCTAACACATTGATCAATTTTATTACTCAGTTTAGGAGAGTTACTATAGATTATAAAACTAGACGATTAAAATATATAGTGACTTGTTATCATTTTCATGCCGATGGGGCAGGCAGGTTAAGCCCAAAACACATAAAACGAATACTTACTACTAGTGTAAACCAAATATGACCAAAAAACTCATGTATGATACAAAAAAAATTAATCTCTTACAAGGTCGTTTCTTATGAATCTATCAAATATTATAAAACAATCAGAGTTCCCTTTTTTTTTTTGAATTCAAAACCATGATAATTTTATTGAAAACGTGTTAGCCCAAATAGAATTATGATTTTTCGACTCAGTAGTATTCTTATATATATTATTCTTTTGTGAAATAGATACACGAGTCAAGAATAAAAAAAAAATTCTACAAATTCCAAAGAAAAAGTAGTTATGTACACATTAAATTATCTAAAATTCAAAACACCACCTCATAGATATTCAGGAATCTTAAAAATAAATTTTAATGAAAAAGAATACTATGCAACAATAATTTGGTGTCTGAGATTCACTCAAAAAAATTCAAAAACAAAAACTAACTCAGATGGGAGTATATGTTACTTTAAGTTAAGTGAATATCATTATTCCTAGATCTATCAATCCAATCAAATATTACTCAGTTGAGGAGAGTTAATGCACATAATAAAAATGTGATTATATTTTAATGACTCGTATTAATTTCATCCGATAGAGAGAAAGGTCTAAGCTAACACATGAACTTAATGCTTCACTCAAATTTAGTCATGAATACCATAGACAATAATCTCTATCACCGCTATATCTTAGTCGAGTATTTTTTTGGTAAAATTAATTTTTCAAGATGAAAAATTAGCTAGAAACATCGTCTGAACAACCTCATATTACAAAAAATCACTATATAACAATAAGTATTCTAAATTTGATAATTTCGTATGAACCTATCGAATTTAAGATCAAGCAGAGGTTAAAAACAATAATTATTCCAAAAAACTATGCGTTCATATTCAGATTCAAAACAATTTGAGGACAATGAACAAGATCTACATATGTATCATATATCAATTTAAGTTAACTCATCAAGTGATTCACGTACCTCATATAAACATAAATAAAAAACCGATTATAAAGGATGTTCATCCCACTAAGTTGTATTTTAATTCCAAAGAATAACTTTAAAATCACTTTAACGACCTCAAAAAAAAACTATCATCACATAGGGCAATGAGTACTTCTTACTAGAATGTATATGAAAACTCACCAAATTTCGGGTCAATTGGAGGTCCAGCAAAATATTTATTTCCCAATATAAGACCAAATTCAAATTCACAGGTGATTTAATCCAAACTTTAGAAATAAAAAATATATGACTACATCTGTTCACATATCAATTCATGTCAAAACAATCATGTGCATAATGTTTCAAGTTTAACATAAATAATTAATATTAAAGAATGATCATATCATATTCAAATCAAAATTTTAATCCAATTAATTTTCTAAACCCATCTAAACAATTTTCTTGGAGCCATCAAATTTCAAGTCAATCAAATATCATAAAATTCATGACCACCTTAAGTATGACCAAATTTGAAAAATAATTATTTTAGGCATAGTTTTAAATTAAAATAACCTGATTCGAATTTTCAGTGTCTTTTTAATAATTATCTCATGAGCACAAGACATACTTGTATCATGTTTTCAGGCTGACACACAACTAATTTCTTTGCAGCATAATGTTCTCTCAATTAATATACTTGAGAATGCAAGATATTATATTTCTCTCTTTAAACCGGTGAAATTTTTTAATATCTCTTCTCGTAAAATTTTTAAAATTTTTAATGACTCAAATACATAGACTACTTTTGTAGATCCTTTTTATTTATTATAATTATTTTTCAATTCATATATTATAATGTCCTGTGTCATATTATTGTTAAGAAGTTAAAATAATTTGAAATAAATAAACCACATATTGAACAGTAATATTTATCAATTATAAATCTTAATTTCATACTGTGAGCGTACAAAAAGAAAAAGACCAATAAATACTCACGGGTCTTGAGATTTGAACCCTCAAAAACAACAATTTATGAAAAAAATGCTCATGTATACTTCCATAAGGAGGAATAGGGGAGGAAATCAGCAAAAAATACTTCACTCTTCTTTTGTTAATTAATAATTTTTTTATGTTCCATAACAATTAAAGTCAAATGAAACACACCAAAAAATACCATACCCCGGTACACTCCTCTTCTTTGTCATGATCGATTTTGTACCAACATGAGAACCACAACATAACATCTGTCGAAAAAATAAAAATTATCTGCCAATATTTTGACAAAAAATTCAAAAGTCATGCAATTAGCTGATATATCAATTAACCAATAATAATTGATGTACATCTATGAGGATAACAGAATGTTTTCAATAATTACGCCGACAAATTCAATCGACAAAAGGCCAAATCTATTGATTAAACTTTTTTTTAGAAAATAATTATAAGTTAAAAAGTTAGCTTATTCCCAGCTAATCACCGCTAAAGATAGCCCCCCGTTCATCAAACAAAAAAAAATAACCTGATTATCAACGAAATTATATGATAATTAACCATATATATATTATTTAGGTATTTATATAGGGAAAGCAAAAATCCTGATGTCAATGTTAGAAAACATATATATGCACAAATGAGCATATTCAAAAATCTTTACTTTTTACATGATGAATAGCATAATCCAATTACCATTTATGCTAAAAAAATATGTCAGCTAGAACACATAACATATACTGAAATTTAATTGGACCTAAACCTGTAGAGCGTGAGAAGTACATTCCAGCAATGGCCCAAGCTAAAAATTACCTCAAGAGAATATACAAGATAACTATGATCTTCTATAGTGAATCTTAAGGAACACCGAACTCTCTCAATACTCGGGGGAGCAAGTATGAATATAGTACTCATTCCTCTCTTTTCTAGGCTAGGAGGAATTCACCAATGTATAGAGATCATCTAATCCAAAAAGGGAAATAGAAACCCTTTATTTTTCTAGAAGAGTAGGAAAAACCCCTATTACTCTTCCTTTCCATAGAAATAGGATTCTGGTTTTGTTAAATAATGAGAACTATATGGACCAAAAAAAATAATTTTCGAAACTTCCTATTTATGGAAAATAATTCAAAATATTAATTTGAATCATTTATAATAAATTACAACTCATTTCCACTAGAAATTCGTATTGCGCTCATTGATTTCGTTAATTTCGCATTAAATATTTATGGAATTCCCCATTTTAGGGATTTCGCCTACTAATCACTAAATAAAATTAGAGGATATTTAACTTCAACGATTGATTTCCTTTAGAGCACTACTTAACTTATTTCATATGACGATTCAAAAATCAACTAGCAAATTTGACATAACTAAAACTTTTATAAGTTTCTATGAAGAAATATCAATCAATCTCTATACGGGGAGATGAATTTCTTCAACTAACTTATTATTTCACAAACTATATATTAAAAATTATCAATTAACTTACCAAGAATATTGACTCATCTCAGAATCTCACATTTTAATAAAGTACAAATGAGTAATTACTGCACCCACAGATTCATAATAATTTATATTAGGATATTAGCAATATAAGTTTACATTTAATAGTTTAGAGAATATGTTTATTTGTTAGTCAGTCTAAAAACAACTATCTTTACTAAATTCTCATTCAATACATTATAAATATTTACTACCACAAGAAGTTGGCAATATACGTTTACATAATCAAGATTAATTACATTATAATCTTGTGCTACAATCTTAACGATGACATGTCTAATTTCCATCTATATTTTGAACCAAAAAACTTTATATTTATAAGAACCGATGATTTATACTCTATGCATTAAGATAAAACTCTATTAATTTATTATTAAATAGAGAAAATAGTTCCAGAAACAAATATATAATTTATTGAATTGAGCAAAAAATATTTATTCTCTAACAAATTATTTTCGTAACATATGATTAATTGTATATTATCAACAGTTATAACTCCCTTTGATGATTTTTCTTCAAACTTTTCTGCCAAACATTGAAGAAATTAACGCAAATAAGGGAAGGACATTTTCTCTTGAGGAATTAGAGGAGGAAACATATTTGTCCTTTCCATTCACTCATATTTCTCTAGGTGTGTCATTAATTAATATTTTAGAGGAACAAATCTCATGAATTAGGTAGGTAATTCATACTTAATAAGATAATATACATGTTCACAAATGATATTAAAGTTAAAAGATATTTTAAATTCTAAATATATTGTTGTAAATTATTTGAGTATACTTTTTATTTTTTAAAAAAAAAATACTTGCAAAAAAAATTTTAAATATAGTCAATATATATGAATCATTTAAAATTAAAAATCCATTTACCAAATATATAAATTTTATTTTCAATAAGGTTGAATAAAGATTTTATTTTGTCTCTCCCTACACTAAATTAAAATCAAATGACTATTTACAAAAATTTATCAAATACAACAATTGCACATAATTCTCTTAGTTATAACCATTACAAATTTTCTTCGTTATTACTAATTATTCCAAGTGTTGTTACACTCTTTATCATTCTTAGTGTAAGATTATGAAATCTCATAATGATTGACATTAGTTATTTCTATCTTTATATTTTCGTATATGAACTTGAACGATAATTTTCATATTTTTATCCCGTCCCTCTTCATGTGGATTAAACAAGTTAGTGTTTTGTCTCTCACCACTCATACTACTTTTGACGTATTACGACACCAACCACTCATATACATTCCTAAAGAGTACGAGAGCAAGGACTACAATTAATAACAATATAAAAATTCATTGTCCTATTTCAGAAGATTCTAGCCAATATCTATCTCGAAAATGAATAATGAAATTATAAGAAATGAAAACATTTATATACAATATATAAAAGGGATTAATTGCACAATTACCTCCTCAAAATATGCTTCGAAATTCTCAAAGACACACTTATACTATACTACGGTCCAATTACCCCCTGAACGTATTTTATTAATAAATTTTCTACCCCTTTTTGATCTCTGTGTCACTATTTATGGGTCCAAAGCTAGTGACTTATTGTTTAAAGATAGTGTAACGGAGGTCGAAGGGGGGTTAGAAATTACTATAAATAAGTCAGGTGGGTTAATAGGTTGTAATAGTGGACAATTGTTGTCTCTATGATTTCGTGGCAGGTTTGAGGGGGGTAATTGAGGAATTTCCCTTTGCATCACAATTTTTATTGGCTCTTTAGTTTTAAGATTATAAATATCATAATTACTACTGTAATTGCTTTTGAGTGCTCGTCTTTTCTTATACTAACTTTTGACAAATAAGTTTTCATATGATTTATACCGCCCCTTAAAATGTACGTATAAACAATGTTGTGGTTTTTCTCCGACGAAATTAGGTTTATTGAATAAATTTTTAAATTTTTTAGAAATATATGACCATATATTTGTTGGGTGTTACATAAACATGTGATTAACGTTCAACATTGAGGAGATACCCCAAATGGAGACCGACGTCGTGGACTTCAGAGGACTCAGACCAGCCCTTATATTCGTTTCATAACATGTGATCAGTAAAAATTGGAGAAAAATTCAAACTTTTACATACTACTTGAGGTCTACTTAGACTTCATACTTATCCTAAATAAAGCAAACGAATTCCAAGAATTGTCTCAAATATATAAAAAACCCCCCCCACTCTAAAGAGGCTAAATCTGGATTGCCAATACATAGTCAAATATGCCCATTTAGGCCTTAATACAAAAAAAAAATCCAAAAAGAAAATAATGAAAATAGTGGATTCATAAAAACTACTAAAATTCTACGTAAGTTAGATATGAAGATAGAATCCCGAACAGAAGACCTCCAAGTCTGGAGAAAAGGCGTTTCAAATCTTCTTCAAATGACCTCCCTTAACTTCCATGGCGGGAACTTACAGTGTAGTAACTATAAAAGTAATGGGGTTAGTATGCAAAAATGTACTAAGTATGGGTATATGCACGATAAAAAATTTAAGACATGCATGAAAAACAGTAATCATTATTATATATTTAGAAAAACCATGCTAAGTTCATATGAAAGTCTCAATGCACAAAACCATATAAAAATATAAAGATAATGATTCCATCAACACAAAGCATGATCTAAGCAAAGACAATTATCATAAAAAGTCATATTGAAACTTTCATATTAAATAGATCAGTAACATCGCAACAAAAACTAATTAATGATCCAATCCCAACCCTTACAAGTGCAATGGTCATGTGAAGCTCCATAACCCAACACAACCACAGTAGAAAGATAGGAACATGCGTAAAAGCTTGGCTTCATATAATTGTAACATAAGTACAGTCATCACTTCATTTACCAATATCACCCAAAAAGATTCATTCATAAAGGCAAACCATCATATTAAGAGAACCATCATGTACATAAACATATATTTTTCATGTTATTATATAACATAAGAAACAATATCCTGGACTTCTCTAGTATCCACTTGTGCAAGGTCGGAGGTATTAATCCCATACCCTACCTATAATAAGTAGAACTCAACTCAAGTCAACCTAGCCAACGTTTATTTACTGTCTTGTCATTTTAACATGAGGAAACATTCACCTTAACATACATAGGGACCATGTGAGCTAAACATGGAATGCGTTGTCATACAAACCCAACACCAAAGAAGGTGGTCACCGACAGAAGTAGAACATAACAGGACATGAATTTCTACGTGGATCCAATAGCTAGTTTATCCTATGGTGGCAACATAGTTCAAGAAAACCAGGAGAGGTATTAGCACCTATTGTAGTTCCCACATTACATGGCAGCGTCAATCTCAGGTAGGAGGTCATTATGAAAACCTACTTCCAACTATGGAAGGGACACCCCTCATTAAGTTCCCTTTTCTTGAATAACCTTTAAGTGTCTTTTATCATAAACTTCTCAACAGGTCTCATAGCGAGATTAAATCCTTGAATTAAACATGATCATGAGCTCTTACTTTTACGATTGTGAGAATTTCCCTGGGATGATATGTGAAGAATGAGTACTTCTATGAAACATTAGCCAATGCCTTTTGTATAGAGCATACAAGAGAAAATTGTAACTTGCATTTATCGTTTTCTTTTCATGACTCACAAATAATTTCTTCATTGCCTAGAATATCCACAAATAAACATCATAACTACTTTCACAACATATCATCTTGATTTATAGACTGACATAAACATGGTAGATTAATCAAAAATTTAGAAGACTTACCTCTTGCTTCCAAGTACATTATTCAAGAACTTATGTTCAACTTATAGCATCCATAATCATAACATAAGTAAATACTCAATAGAATAATCAAAAACAACTCTTCAAATCATATACAAGATCAATGCATAATGTCGGGTAAAGGAAATGGTCATTTACGAGTGCATTCTAGTTTTAGTTCCAATTCCTACGTTTTCATATTATGAAGTAGTAGAAAAAATCATACGAAACAATCATCTAGATAAGAACATGCTTCACGCGAAATTCAAACATAACTAACATACTCATCAATTCCTGTGAAATAGACCATAAAAAACACTTACTTTTCATCAAAAAATCATAAATCTAGATTTCGGAAGAAAATCCATTTTCTAGAACAAAAACCCTAGTATTTGAAGTTCCTAAAACCTTATCTTTGAAAGGACCTCTTGAGAAAAATAATGCGAAGAGTGAAAAACCCAAACCTTATAGATGAAGAATCCAAGATAATTGGATGAAAATCTTGAGGTCTTCGCCTTCTTCCATAAGCTCTTCTGGTTCTTCAATGGAGTTTGGAAAAAGAGAGCTTTCATGAGAGAGATGAAATAAATTTTATTTGATCTGATTTGGGACAGATAAAAGAGGTCTAAAAATGACATAATATAAATATATATTCTTCCTATGAATTACCTAAAATATCCTCCACTTAAATGAGTCTTTTTAATAAGTTAAATTACAAAAACTATGACTTTAATGATTCCGAGAAGTAGCTGCGTGTCACGACAAATCCCGCAATTTTTATAAAATTTTGAGTTGAGGTAGTGAGGTGTGCGTCAGCCTCGCGTTGCGAGGTTTCCTCTCAGATCTTGAGGCAGAACACCTCGTGTCCAGCTCACCTCGCACATTTCAAGTCCCTTACGGTGGTCCTTAGGGTGTCGTTACCTGACGTTTGGACCCTTTGTATTACATACTACCTATCCGAGGTCACTTTACAAGTTTTGGACTTTATTTGAAACTTCAAAACCTTCACCAAACATAGGGACATCAACTAGTTCAAATTAGCAAGTTTCCGGACGTCAAGTTCTTTCTTTGTTGTTTTGGCTCTAACCTTTTCCAATTAAGTTTATTACATTAATATAGGTCTGGAAATATCATTTTAAACATTATTTGATGGATTAAGCTTTAGTATAAGTCATGGAATTTCAAGAGTTTTGCATTCCCTCTTAGGAACATTCGTCCCCGAATAACACTAAAATCTTTTGGAGCATAGGAATAGACTCAATACTAGCAGCACAACCAATACACAACATAAAACCATAACAAGGCACAAACTCATCGGATTATATCCACAACTCCTTACAAATATACCGTAACATTTACATAGCACTCAATTCATGATTAACAACATATAAGAGCTCCATATTTATACAAATAGTGGGGGAATTTCCTTCTCAAACCTTTCAAAAGGATCAAAAAGCAAAAGAGTTACCAGCTATTGTTCTACTCAGATTAGCCAAAAACTGAATGCAAAAAACCTCAAAAAAAATCATATAAAATACATGTTTCACATAAAATGCAAGAAGTAGTATGAAGACATTTTCATTAAAAACTCAAGTTGGACAAATTTTACCAAACATTGCACCTATTAGAAAAAGTCAATTTCTTGATTATGCATTGCTTTCTCAGTTAAGATGAATGGTCTAACCTTAACTCGTTAAGAGATGAGGGTTTGGTGGTAGCGGGGACTCATTTACGATTCATCCTCCGATGTTGGCAACCTCAACAGGGTGTTCCTCCATAGAACTTTTTTAAGAGGCAACCTCTTATTTCTAAACTCTTGACATTGATATATAGGATCTCAACAAGAAACTCTTCATAGGAGAGGTTATAATTTCAACTATAAACCTTATCTCCGGTGCATTGATATCGGGTAAACCAATGCATTTATGAGCATAGAAACATCAATAACAACACTGGATTTGAACCGGAGCTGGTAACTAGGTTGTTTCAACTCATAAGCAAACCCCCAATTCGTTGTAAAGCCTCATAGAGGACCAACATAACGGGGACTTAACCTCCTGTCGATCGAAATCTCAATAACCCTTTCATAGGTTAAATCTTCAATTAGACATTATACCTTTTCGTAACTCAAGATCTTGTCTTCAGTGTCGGGCCTTAGACATTTGCCAAATATAGTGTGTCTTTAATTATCCTTTATTGATTCGAAACCCATCTCTATAGCTTTCTAGCTAATCTCTTGACCCCGGAGTGAGGATTACCACCTCAACATCAAAATATCAGGATCTGTACCTTATACAATAAGATCTTCAAAAGGGACATGGAAATGATCGAATGATAGCTCTTGTTTGTAAGAGATACTCAAATCAAGGTAGTGATCATACCAACTCCCTTGAAATCAATGAAATAGTCTCTGTTACATTCTCCTCAAGGGTATGAAGGTTACGTTTCACTTGACAAGCCGTTGAGGATGAGGATGAACAATGATGAAAAAGCAAGGGTACTAAGTTACACTTGAGTTATCAAACACATTTTGAATAAAAGCCTTCAAAAAAACAAGAAGTGAATTGGGTCCTCTATTCCAAAAAATTGATGACAAAGGAATCCCCCGACGAAGACTCAATATCTAATTAACGTAGATCCTTGCATTTTTCAGCCGGTAAGTTATTTAACAGGAATAAAATGGACAGATTTGGTATCAACTTTCCATAAAACCAATATAGAATCATTTTGGCTCTCAGGTTCGAGGCAACCCCCCCCCCCCCCCCCCCAAAAAAACAAAAGTCTTATGTTTGTGATTTCCCCTTCCATGTTGGAACATACATGGTTTTGGGTTAACACACCGGTTTGAGGATTCTCATCTAATTTGTTGTTATTGGAACTTAGCAACAAACTCTATGGTCTTCTTTAAACCATCCCACCATAGAACCTCACTTAAGGTCATGAACAGTTGATGGACCGGAGTATAGGGAATAGCGAGACAAAGGGGGCTTCATCCCGAATTATTCGTTCTCAAATCCTCACATGGCAACCATTAAATATCCCTTGGTACCTAAAAAACTATCCCCTCAGGGAGAAATGACTCATTGAGCTTGCTAGTCCCGAATTATTTCAACTCCATCCAATAAAGGATTAAAGTGTTGATTAGTTTGACCTCCACCACTAATGATGAGTCGGGTTATGATGGACCAATGAAACCACCACCATTAGAGAATCTTCTAACCGCAAACCTCACGTGAGCAACCTATGAACATCTTTCACAAGTTCCGTCTTTTCTTCCTCTACATGAGGACACAATACCTATAGCATTCGACTTCAAAAGCATCGCAATCACATTGGCTTGCCGGGTTGAGAAAGGCACCTATATCATAAATCCTTTCAACAATTCTAACCATCTTTTATCAGAGGTTAACTCCTTGTGTACAAAACCATATTGAAGACTTTTATGAGCAGTTTAAACACTAACCAGTCACACAATATAAAATTCCTCCATATTTTCAAAGAAAAAACTATAGGCATCTAATCAAGAGATCACGAGTTGGGTAAGTCTTCTCATGAACTTTGAGTTTCCTAGAGACAAAAGCAATCACCTTTCCCTTTTACTGAGGGAAAAACCTAGCCTCACTGGGGAAGCATCACAATTACATAAAAATCCTTCATTTTGCCCTTTGGTTAAGGTCAACACACGAGCGGACGATAAAAATTATCTTCAAACCTTGAAAACCTTTTTCTCACAAAGCTTCCAACCACTTAAACTTCACCTTCTTTTAGGTCTATCTGTCAAACGGAGACGCAATGGATGAAAATCCATCAACAAATCATCTATAGTAGCCAAGTAGACCCAAGAAAGGAAAATCATTATGTCTGTGGTAGTCAAAGGTCTAGGCTAATTTCTGACCGCATCCGTCTTTTTTGATCAACCTATACACCATCACCAGAAATATGGCTTAAAAAAAGAGAACGACCTTAACCAAAAATTCACACTTGACTAAAATTTTGTATAAAGTTGGGTTCTTGAGGACTGCAAGGGCCAACCTTAAGTGACTTCTCATGCTCATCTTCATTCTTTGAGTATATGAAAATATATCAATGAACACAATCACAAATGTGTCGAGGTACATCTCGGACACTATGCATTAGATCCATGCATGCAACGGGCATTCGTTAACCCTAAACATAAAACTAGGCATTCATGGTGACCCGATATCTAGTTTGGAAACATAATTTTGGGAATAATTTCTCCTCTCACTCTAAGGTGGTGATTCCCGACCTAAAGTCAATTTGGAAAAATAACTAGCACCTTGAGGTTGATCAAACTAAATCATCAATCCTAGGGAGAAGATACTTGTTTTTTTATGTTGACCTTATTAGTTGGTGATAAACAATGGCACATTCTATAGGGACCCAGTGTTATCTTAACAGAACAAGACCAGAGGCACCGCCATGGAGAAATACTAGGTTTAATGAAACCCTGTATAGTAAAATCTTTGAGTTGTAGCTCTAACTTTTGAATTCAGTCGGATCCATCTTATATGGAAGAATTGAACTGGGAGTTGTAAATCTAGTAAACAAATCAACGCCCAAACGTTTAATTTCCCGTTAGGGGAACTCCCGAAGGTCATTAGGAAACAGTTCTAGGAATGCTTCACTATAGGGACTGTTCTCAATAGAAAGAGTTTCACATTCTAGATCCTTAACTATCACCACATGGTGTAAACAACCCTTTCTATTCATTCATCAAAGCCTTAAAACAAAAAAATAATTTGACCCATTGTCTTAGAATTTCCCCCTTTCAATCTAGAATAGGTTCATGGGAATTTGAAATTTTAACTCCCTTGATCTAAAAAATCTATGAAGCAAAACAATCAAAACAATCATTGCATCAATCCATAAAAGGATTTAATATCAAAATCAAACATGTAAAGTTATGCCAAATCATTCAAGAGAAACTCTATAGGAAGCTAACAGGACATTCCTATAGACTCTTTTGCAACTAAAGAGTCACCCATTATGGTACAAACCCAAAAGGCGTCAATCAAAAATGGGAAGTACACAAACTTCCTAGCTACAAAAGGTTGTACAAAAGAAAACGGTAGAACTTCGGTCAATAAAAAGCATAAAACGTTAACAGAGAAAAACTTGTAACATACTGTAAGTACGTCGGAGAACCTTTCTTGGTCACCCGTACCCTTGAGTTTAATAGAAAAACAGTCAGTTTGGAGCTTCAGAAATACGGGAACGCTTGGTTGAGCATGACCATTCCCTTGGAACTGCTTCTCTCACATTATGCAAATATTTTCCTATTAACACCCCTTGCCACAACATAGAAATTATTCAACTCCAAAAAGACATTCACCCACATGTTTGTTACCACACTTATTACAGTTGGTCTCTCTTTGTCGGGATCAAACATTCTCCCCTTTGGAGGTTTCTAGGATTAGAACCTCTATCATATGATTCTTGGAGAAATTATAAGGAACATGATTTGAAAACCTCTTATTAAACTTAGGCTTGTGTTGAACATCAAGCCTACTCTTAGAAGAACCACTTTCAAATGACTCTCCCCTCTCAGCTTCCCTATTCCTCTTCCTTAGACAACTTTCCTAAACCTGTTGAGCATGAACCATCAACCTAGAAAGATCCACATTGTCATGAAGCAAGGTTGCAAGACGTTCTTCTTCAAGCATTTAAAGACACACCTGTTATATAATGACTCATTTCATCCCTAGCATTAGAAACCAAAGAAGAAGCATATTTGGACAGCTTAATTAATTTCAAAGAGTATTCTTTTACACTCATACCTCCTTGAGGAAGGTTGATAAACTCATCTACCTTAGCTTCTCTTTGTTCCCTTGGAAAGAATCTGTTAGGAAAGTCCGTTTTGAATCTATCCCAAGTCACGTGACCATTTCCTAAAGCCCGATTATCCTTCCACTAGTTGTACCATGTCAGATCAACGTCCTTTAGTTGATAGGTAGCAAGTTCAGCCTTCTCTGTAGTACTCATCCCCGTAGCAAACAAAATCTTGTAATCCTCATCAAGGAAATCTATGGGGCCTTCATCAACTTTGATCCAAAGTACATGGGAGGATTCATTCTCGTAAAATCTCTCAAACGGCTAGGCATAGTACTAGCATGTTGGTTATCTCTAGGTGCAACTTCCCTGTTAGGTTGTGCCGTAATGTCCTGAGCTTGGATGGTGATGCCTTGGGATATTTGGAACAGGGATTCCCTAATTTCACTCTCTATCCTTGTCAGAGGATTCACCGGAACTTGTTCAGTTGCAGCAGCTTTCACTTGAGTAGCATTTCAATTTCCTTGGGGAGTAGTTCCCACATTCGCAATCTCATCTCCTACTCTCCTCGTTGTTGTCCTTCTTGTGTTCATCACCTAAAAATATAAGAAAGGGATGATATTATAAAATACACATACTGTCAACACTCTAAAGACACGACATAGGATTATCAAGAAAAGAGAGAAGTTTCCTAGTCATCACATAGCCTCTTATCCATAATTGTGATGTGCTTCACAACCATATCATCAAGTCATATTATCAATAAGCAAGATAAGAATACATTTGTTATAACAAAGCAAGACAATTACCCATGGACCCCTATCAAGTCAACAAGTGCAATGACCAAGCAAGCCCCATAACTTACTCAATATGTAAAGCCAACAAGAATCATGACTACATCCTATTTCACATAACATACATTTGATATACATTTCAGTTTACTTTAATAATATAAACCAACACAACTCATAAGTGAAGGTCATCAACATGTAGTATCATAATGTGAAAGTTCATCATATACGTATCATTATATTATTATAAACATTAAAAATTCAAAAACATCTCCTAAGACACCTCAAGGCTAACTAGTGCAAGAGTCCCATACCCCTACTACACTAAACAGACCCCTTAGGCTATCCTGATAGGTTAAATCCTTAATTCATTTTGCTTTTTGGGAACATCTTGCCTAACGACATAGACCACATGATCTGTGTGGAATCCAATGTATATACCCTACACGAAGGATGGCAGACTAGTTTCCAAGGTAGTACCAAGACATAAAACATAGAGAAACTATGTGGATCCACTAGCTAGTATTCTATGGAGCACATAGTTTAAGAACTAGAATATAAGTTGGGACCCTCTTTATGCTAAATGCATTTAATTTCCAATCTCAAGAGTAATTATGCTCCTACCTCTCTATGTGGGAAGGGTCACTCCTCACCCTAGTTCAACTCGATACTAAGCTAGAGTCCTTTTTGAACTGTCTTTAGGCCTTTAATAAAGCATACCTTAGTTTAGATCATACCGGAACTAACCTTGTATAATCACATATCAATAGCTCAATAAGAATGCATGAGTAAAGCCCTTTCATACAATTCATATAAGTGAGTGTAACGTATTAGGAATTTATATCCATAATAAGGCATATTGGTAGTTCAACACCCTCATAAAGACATACACCTTAATCAACCTCGCAACATAGTCAAATTTTTTCATTGAACATCAGACCATCCTATCAATCCTAAACAAGTGCTTATCCAATAACATATGACTTAATCACATTAACCACAATTGAAGTAAGGATAGAGGATCATAAGACTTACCAAGTCTCCTCCATAGTTCATCATCAAAGAATTACCATAAAATCTCAATTCAATCCAATTTTTAGTATACAACATCATAATTAAATATTCAACATGATAACAAGGATAGAAGAGTCATTATATCACAATTCAATACTAGATCATAGCTTAAGACAAGATATTTAGATCAATTCACTTCCTAACCTCGATCATCTTCTTCAGAACTAGCATGAAATACTACAATTAGCTGGAATTTGTTCATGGTCTATGCAACATTCAATAACAATTCAATTAATAACCAAGTCACTTGGACCAATTTCAATCTAATTCATATCAATATCAAACATAGGGTTAAGGGTTAAGGATCATAATCTATAAACTATACCTAACCCTAAAGATATATCACAATTACTTTAAAATACATGTTAATATTTCATATATTCAATAGAAAACAAAACGAACCAATTCATAACCACTAATTTCCGGAGTTGAGAAGAACCCACATGAAAACCCAACTTTTGGAAATACTTTGAAGGAACCCATGATGGAAAGATGTCCAAAAGGTGACTTACAATCCCTACCTCAACATTTGATAAAGATCTACTGGTTAATTTATCCTTTACGAATACCAAATCCACTCCCCTAGTATTTTCAATGGTGTCTTCACAATAGAGAGAGAAGAAGAGAGAAGGAAGAGAGTTTATTTTGGAGTTGTAAATAGATTAATTGGGTCTTTATATAGGGGTTTAAATTAGTTAATTAGAGTTCCCTAATACCATAACTAACCCAAAAACCAATTAACTATTATTGGAATTAATTAAACCGTGCAGGAAAATGGATCTCATAGACGAAACCCCATCGATCAACGGTCCGTCTGTTAGTCGACGGTCATTTTGCACTTCCGTGTTGTACATCCGTTGTTTTAATCAAAGATTGTTTCATATGAGGGACTCCAAAAAAAAGGATAATTGTTGGTTGACGGTTGACATCGATGCCCCGTCGATCAACACACGCCCCATCGATTGACCCTTCGTGGGTGCACACTTCCCAGGCACTGTTGACACCAACGTGCAAGGGTCCTCCTCAAGAGACCTTGGTTGGTCCTTGGGGAGTCGTACCTAGACGTTTCAACCATGAATTAACATAAACACCTATTATCTACTCTTCACCAATTTCCATGGATTTACAACTCCTAAAAGCTTGTCAAATAGGCTTGGACATGCTAGTACCTCACTAGAACTAGTTTTTGGACGTCATGGATGTTATTGGATGTTTTTGTTTCTAAACTTCATAAATGACATATATTCATTAAAATAGGTCTTAAAACAGTGGTTGGATTCGTCTTTATGGCAAGTCTTGGATTTTCAAAGTGTTACATTTTTAATAAATTATTATTTTTTACTAGTTTACTAATATTCCCTATTTATAGTTAGGGGATGACATAGATGAGCTTTTCTCAAAATTAGATTTTTCCACATGTCTTTTTTACAAGATTAAGGAAAAATTTTTATTTTCTTAAACATTGTAGTAAGTCAAAATATAACAAACAAATAAAAATAGCGAGGGATTAAATAAAATATTTTACACTATATATATTAATTTGCAAAATAAAAATTGTAAAATTTCATATTTGGATTTATAATGAATGAAACAAAACTCAAAACTAGTCAAATATTTCATGTTGTTTGTCCAATTAATACAAAAATTGTGCCACAGTTGGATAAAAAAAGGAATTTTCAACAATTGATTGACAAATGACAACACATACTTCATCTAGTTAGTTATCTACAAAAAGAAGAAAAAAAAATAGAACCTGGACATAATATATATGAAACTAAATCTAGGATGATCAATACTAAATTAAAATAAAGGTCTAATATTCTATTATTGAATGAATGATGGACAATTTCAAGAATGTTTTTTTCTCTTCACATAATTAATTTATGCAATTATTGTGATTATTCTTTCCAAAAATTTGATGTATACGAACCTAATAGATTTTTCCAATAATATACTATTAAATTTAATTGGACCTTACTTGGATGACAAAGTTGATCATTGTTGTGTTCTTGGTTAGCTCAAACGAAAGAACACCATAAAATCTAACACTGTTTTCTCTGTTTTCTCCAACAAAATTTAGTATGTTAACTTTTCTAGAATATTATTGCACTGCTTATAAATAATGACCAATTTTGTTTTAAGTAAGTTAAAATAAAAAATTTTGTTAGAGAGAGTAGAGACAACGATGTTATATTTCATGAAGTTCTTTCTTTGAAAATAATAAAGAAGATAATAGTGGATTTTGTTAGCCACGTGGGTCCACAGTTAAACATAACACATTTTAATTGGGTAACTTACAAAATTTCAACTAGTTTAGAAGCTAATTGCTAAGATGCATATTAGTTTGTAATATTATGAATCCTACTGGATTTTTGTGCGACTAGATACGCCTAGAAACATGATATCATGATATATGAACTCAAATGTAGGTGTAAATTATTCTAAATATAATTTATTCAAGTGAATTCACATGTATCTAGTACATATAGACCTCACCTCCCTCAAACATCACTCATCATTCTCTATCTCGCTCATGTATCGGAATCCTAACAAAAATAAGTTTTAGCAGAATTTAATATTCACACCAACAAAGAGTTCTAAAGTCTTTAAAGATTAGTTAATTGTCATTTGAACCAATTCCTCTAAAGGATTTAAGGGACATAAAAGAGAGCTAATTAATGCTAAAAATACATATTTAGTGGCAATTAAGAATTAATTATCGCTAATTACCATTAGCGACAATTAATTTTTAATTGCCGCTAAAAATATGTATTTTTAGCAGCAAGTAACACTTCTTGTATATGTTCCTAAAGCTTTTAGCGACAGTGCTTCTAATGACAATTAAATAATGTGCTTAAAAAAAAATAACACTACATAATTAAGTCAATATCTTTTATCGCCAAAATTATTTTGTTGTATGTATAGTCAATGTATATTTTAATGATTTTTAATTATATGACTATATTTATTTTAAACTAATTACTAATATTATGTATATATATATATATATATATATATATATATATATATATATATATATATATATTAATATATATAGAGAGAGAGAGAGAGAGAGGGAGAGAGAGAGAGAGAGAGAGAGGAGAGAGAGAATCAGGCCCCGCCTATGCGTCTCACCACAATCAACAATTTTCTTTTTAAGTTTTAGTTCAAAAACTAGCATTCCTCTTTAATTAAAGTTGTAACTTTATGAAAAATTGTGAATTTTTAAAAAGTTATGACTTTTATGGAAAGTTGTGACTTTTATGCAAAGTCATGACTTTATGAAAAGTCGTGATTTCAATGAATATTTGCGACTTTCAATTCATAAAAATTGTGACTTTTATAAAAATTCATCACTTTAATGAAGAGTTTCGACTTTATGGATCTTGAGAAATTCCCAATTGGTTGCAACTTTTCCAAATAGTTGTATCGTTTCTGATAAGACACAATATACATTTGTTCACACTACTATTTGTCGTCCATAAATAGAGTGATTTCCTCTCATTTTAAAACAAAAAAAATATGACCTTCTTCTTCGACTTCCGCAAAATCAAATATTTTGTAGTTTACTTCTGTTGAGTAACTTACTGACACCATTGTTTTTGTAATAATAAGTTGGTTAATAAAATTGTTCCATCCTCAGAGGATGTAATTCTTTAAACATCTGGTATTGGTGGGGGAATAGTTTTCTTAAGGGGACATTATGAATTTAGTTGACTCGATTTTTTTCTTTCCATTTCATTATTTTATATATCATGGTATGTGTTTTTACACTCAGTAATTTATGTTATGATATTAATTATTTTTTTGAGTACCATGTTTTAAACTCTGTGTTTATGTTTCTTCAAGTATTGTCTCAGTTATATTTGTTTTTGACATATACACATATAGTAGATATTCATTGTGCAGAAATAATTATTTTACTCAATCCAAGAAAATACATATTTTGATATTTACATTAAATTCTGTACTTAAAAAGTGCTTATATATATAATACCCTTAACATATTACTATTTTAAATAGAATGAAATTTCTTATTTATCAATGAGAAGTTCATCATGTTAGTTCAAAAGTTATTACTCCTTCATGTTCTAGCGTAATTTCTTCTTTGAATATGTAAACAACTTTTTATTTATCCTAAGACAATTATATTGTATAACTATAAACTAAATATTCTTTACAACGAAATGTATGCGTATATATTCTCTTTTCTTCTTTATTTTTATTTAAGTTTATAAAGAACCAATGCTTTATTATTTTGTTCAATAATCAATCATTAGAGGTTGAGTGAGTTATCTGATATATATAAATTAATCAAATTCATGTTGGAATATTGCTAATATATTTTTTTAACCTATTTCCAATTACTTTAAGTATGGATATATTAAAAACTTATTTTCAAGTTCAAAGCAACTATTATTTATGACCGCGCGAAGCGCATACAAATTACCTTGTTTTGGTATAAACTTCTCTTTTATACGTGTCTAACTAAAACCCCAATTCTTCGGCAATGATTTTGTGAATCTGGGTTAAGTTAATTGTTGGGTCTTGCTTGTTGATAGTTTAATCGTTGTTTAAATGTGATTTTGGTAGTAGTTGTGTTGGAACTATATGAAATTGTAGTTGCAAATACGATTTCCCCTTTGTGTTTTTGGCTTGCTTAAGAGAGAGGTCATAAAACTAAGACTACTAAACTGATGGCCGGTGGGATTTTGTAGAGATGAGGTTCAACTCGATAAAGTGAACTCTAGTTCTTCTCCGACACACTCTAGAGCTAGTGGGGTAATGAGGAGGTTGTTCTTCATGCGGAAAGTGGTTGTCTTAGAGGAACTCATTTGATTCAGGGTAGGCTGATCAATAGAGAATTTACGCCCACTATAGTCGAGCCTACTCCCAAATATTCAATGAATTTACTATCATTAACATGTACCCAATAGTCTAATGTAACCCATATTCCTATTACATTCCATAAATCCTCTCTTTATTATTCTTACAATAACCTGTATTTATAAGGTTAATAAACAGAAACAGAAATAAGATGAAGCAGAAAAAAAAATATAAAATACAAAAATTAATCCGAGTCCACAGAAACTACTGTGTGTCCTTAAGAAATTTAATCCCCTCACTTACCCAGGTAGGATTAATTTCTCCCAATATAAAACGGTTTCAAATTTAAGAAAACTGGGGGTACCTCAACTTCTTAAATTCAACGAACTTAAGAATAGCAACAAGTCAACAGACTCAGTCGATCGACACTTTGATTTTATGTTGACGAGAAAGTATATGAAGAGAAAGAAAAAATTTTCAGTGTTTCAAAAATCAAAAATTGACTTCCTTTTATAGCCATTTTCAAAAAGGAATGTCTGTCAGTGAAACTTGTTTAGACCCTTTTACAGAAAGTTGTGTATTTTGGAAAAAATAACAAAATTTCGGAAAATTGTGTATATTAGGAAAATAATACTTTTTTGGAAAGTAACGGACTTTTCGGAATGTTACTGTTACCTGCAAATTTATAAGAGTGATAATTTTAACAGGATTTATATTGATTAACAAAAAATAAATAAATTTTGTCCAAAAAATTTATCAATCAATCACATCATTTGCCAAAATCCAAATCAAATCCAACGCTNAAGTGACATGGAGTATTTATTTCACTTATATGATATGGTAGATGTTTTGACTTGACTAAATTGACTGTTGTAGTATGGTGATGGACATCTATGACTAGGATATTACAATATTGATTGGATTGGTCTTGTCGATGTGCTAGGGGGTTTTTAAATGAAAAGTGATACTTTATGAATGTCTCTTTTTCTCTTACCTATTTTAAAGAAGTGATGCATATGGTCCTCATAACTTAGTAGTACAATAGCGGCCTACCCTCAGTCTTCCTTTTCCCAAACATTTCAGGTCCTGGTCGTTGAATATTCCGGAAGACGACTTTGACGAAGAATTGGATCCTTTTTAACATACAAGAAGGTTAGGTCCTCATTTTCCAATGGTGATGCCAATTTGAGCTTATATTTTTTATTTTATTACTAGAAATTTATTCTACAGAAACTATCTCCTTTCATTTGTGTACATATTGTATAAACCATATGTCCCTCTTTACAATTATGTGTGGGCTATTCCCAAAGTGCTAAACGTGTTTAATGTTAAGAGATGAGAAAATCTTTGAAGCTCTGTTATATCCATATATATATTACATATATATTATATAGGAAGAACTCCAGTAAAAATTTGAATTACCGATTTACCCTCCTATAAATTAAACTGTTATAATTAGTTTAATTAAATACCCTACGACAAAAAAGACAAAAAGAGACCTAAAAATGGAGACCTCAAAAATGGTCAATAATAAAGACCTCATGATGTCCTATTTAAATAATATCTTTTAATTTTTTTTTTAATGTAGGCGAGACCTCGTGAGGTAATTTAATAGAATTTTTTTTTTACCTACTGCTTTAAAAATTTTAATTTTTAAATCTATTTCCATAAAATGGGAGACCTCATGAGGTCCTTTTTTTTTAACTATCAAGTTAAATTAATTTATTATTTTAATTTAACAGTGTAGACCTCATGAGGTCCTCTACTTTTTAAATTAAAACTATAATTTAATTTAATTGATTAAAACTTAGAGACCTCATATCTCTTAGACCAAAACCAAAAACCTAGCCAAAATTAAAATAACTCTTTCTTCCCTCTTTTAATATTTTCACACGACGCTCCTCTCTCTCTTTCTCACCTCGTCGCGCCTCTCTCTCTTTCTCACCCTCGTCGCTCCCTCTCTCTTCTCACCTCGTCGCGGCGCGCCTCTTCTTCGTCGATCTCGCCTCTCGTCCGTTCGTCACGCACCTCTCTCCGTTTCGTGACCGCCTCTCTCCCGTTCGTCGACCGCCTCTCTGCGCGCCTCTCTCTTGCTCTTCGGAAAGAAGCATTCTCAGTCTTAAGCTCAATAAAGGTATTTTCACTAATTCCACTCATTTTTTGTGTTACTGTTTTGTTTCTTTTTTTTTTTTCTTTTTTCCTCTGTTTGGGAACCTGTATTAGTATGGAGCAGTTTCCACGTGTGACACAAATTAGTATTGTGTATTTCCTTATAAACTGTATTAGATGGAGCAGTTTCTTTTTCCCTCTTTGCTTTTTGGGAAAATTTCATAAACTCTATTATAAGCCAATGAGAGAAAAGAGGATTACATCAACTATTGTTTATTACATTTTATATGTCGGCTCGCCTCCCTTTACCTATTTCGCAGCAAAACTGTTATTAAAATTAAATACTCCAAAGAATACAAACAAGTGACTCACCTTCAATTACATCCATTTGTGTCCAAGTTTTGGTATGTTTGCCACAAAATGCAAATTCTTCGCATATACAACTACTTTATGGTTTCACGTGAATTAGGACTTTTTATTTTATTACATGTAATATTAATTAGATCGTTATAAAATCTCGTAAGATTTTTCATCTAAATCCTATTATATTGTTTAAGCATAAGTACCAACACTAGTTGATCCTATTGATGAACAAAATTGATTTTCTTTGAAAATCATTTGTGGTCCATCTAGTGTTGACACTTCGCTTAAATGTTTAGAATAATTATTTGTCATAAGCCATAAGTACCAACACTAGTTGAACCATTGATGAACAATTGATTTTCTTTTGAAAATGCAATTTGTGTGGTCCTCTAGTGTTGACACTTAGCTTTAAATTTTAGATATAATTATTTGTTAAGCAAATATACCAACTATTTGATCCTAATTGATGACAACATTGATTTTCTTTTGAAAATCAATTTGTGTCCTCTAGTGTTGACACTTAGCTTTAAATTTGTAACTAATCGTGTTAGTATTAAGTTTAAACTAAACTATTAAACTAAAATTTGGTAAGTTAGGTTAAATAAGTTAACTTGTTACTATAGTAATTAGAATTGATTTGAAAAACTAGACTAATTAGACTTTAGAAATTTGGTTATAAGTTTAAATCTGTAACTATGTGTTAGTGTCGTGACAATTTATTTGATGATTCTTATGTAGTGGATCGTAGTTGGGATGTAGAGTGACTAATTTTTGGTCGCATGGGCTAGACCTTGAATTTGTATAAGGTGCTCATTGGTTGTCTGGAGATGCAAAGACATTAGATCCGTTCACGTAGTGTGTATGAGGTAGTGGTCTTTGTAATAAATGGTCAATGTTTTGAATTATGACAACCAGATGCTGTTGAGCTTCATATCTATCGAAATGAGTTTGAAAACAGAATCACTGTGGTGGACTAGTCAGGGAGAAATTGAAATACTTTGATGTATTCCAACATTATGTTCCTGGTGAGAAGTATAGCAATGTGAATTCTAATGCCAAAATTATAGATTGATGACATGTTCAAGATGCTTTTGTGTGCTTTCTGATTTTGATTTGCTAATCAAGGTTAGAAGCTCCCTAATGTTGAATGTAAACTTTTCTTGTGAACAAATTGGAATCTGCTAGTCGGCCTTTATATGAGGGGGAGTCCACACTCACAGTTGGTCTATTGCGGTTCGAATTATTAGTACAATCAGATGAGTGTTCCTCAATGGGCAATGGAGAAAAACAATCGTGATTTGACCTTATTGTTTAGTTGACCCAAATATGAGATACCTGATATTTCTATAAGGCAAGAGGTTGGTATCAAAGTTAGGGAATGTCATCGAATGAAATTCATTGTTAGTGAAAAGGTTGCATGTTCTACTATCACGGTGATATTGATCTAGAATCGTTTAAGTTTTGTGCAAAATGTCTTTCTAAACGACAGCTCGTCGGAAGAAAGTTCCTATAGGCATGACATTACTTACCTCTTATAACAGTTAAGAGGTTGTATGCGTCTAATAGATCTGGCTCCTCATATGAGAAATGGCACCATGAACATAGAATACACCACTGAACATAGAAGACCACCTGGAGTTATGTGTCCCTCCCATCCGATGGAGATGCTTGGAAGCTTGTTGATAGAACATTTCCACTATTTGGCAGCTGAACCACGCTAACATTAGATTGGGTTTATGTCAGATGGATTCACACCACAATTCTGTTTCTGTTTCTGCTAGCACCATATTCTTGTATGGCCGCTGTATTTGTAACACCATATATATCTTCCACCCGAATGTTATGACCAGTCCTATATATTTCTCAATATGTGTCATCCTGCCTCGGAATCCAAAGTATTGAATGATGTATACTTGCAACCTGTGATTGATGAGTTGAAACAATTGTGGGTTCAAGGGTGAAACCGGTTTGATGTGGTTCTCTACACCAAGTGGTGCTCAAAGCAGGAAGTGTAGAGGAAATTGTGGTGGTATCATTTTTCTTTGTGTTTTATATATTTTCTGTATTAATATTTAATTTCCTCTTGATTATAACTTTAATTATTTTAGTTGAAAAGTAAATCTATAGAAGACCGATAACTCCAGCTGAGGCATTTAAGGCACCCCTTAGAAAGAAGAAAAATCCTGAGATCTATACGTTTGGGTTGAACGCGAGCTGAAGTGACCTCATGTAAGCCTCTAATTTAAAACATATTACTCTCGTTCTAAATTTATATTCTCATTGATAACCTTCAATTTTAGAATCGAGATCTTGCAAGCTTGAGGATTTACACAACAAACTCTGCCTGAGAAAATCGATGGATCTGCCACTTACTCAGAACAGGATTGAGAGAGTTTGGTAGACTTGACGGTGTGGGGGCCGAGTAGATTGGGTATGCATATGGAATGCCGCACAAAATCTTTCTTGAATTTTCTTCTCGTGGAAAGGCCTAAATAGTTCCAATCATATGAATCAATGACCGAAAAATTGGCTATGGAAAAAGATTGTGAGTGCTATCTGCCAAGCGAAGAATCACACAGGCTAGGAAAGGCGGTTGGAATTACACATTTAGCGGGTCTTAAGGCTCAATTCGATGGCTTACTTGCCTCAGGAGGGATTCCCCCTGTTCTCTGGTGATGTCACTTTGCCTCCTCCCCTCGCTCAATCCTCAACCTACTCATTATCCAATGTATGGTCACAAAGAAATATCTGACCATGGGGGGGGGAAGTAGTGATGAAGAAAATTGATGAGAAGGGATGAATTATTGTGGAAACACACTACCACATTAAGTAGCAGTTTTAGACTTAGTGATAGCTACTTACTGGATCAGTTTTGTTACTTTATAATTTTGTGATGGGAATTATTTGTTGTGAATACAGATAAACGTTGAATGTATGATATAACTTATGGCTATCATGGTTTTTGTTTAATATATATTATGTTAGTGAGTTGCAATGGAGTTGATAAGAGAATTGCAGGGGTTAAAGGTATGCTTCAACTTGAGTTTTGAAGCGCTTTGAGATTGAATTTGGTACTGAATTAAAATGAACAGTGATGAAATCCGCCAGAAATATAATTTTATGCCAGTTTTTTTTTCTAGAAAAAAGAGACCTCATAGGTCTCTATTTTGGGCATTAACTTTCCCAGAATATTCATTATAGCGACCTCATGGTCCTTTTTGCATTAATTTTTCCAGATATTTCCATTAGATACCTCATGGGTCTCCATTTACCATTTTCTTTCTATTTTTAAATGCAGAAGAGAGCCTCATGAGGTCTCCCTTTTGCATTAATTTTTTCATCTATTTCAATGGAGACCTCACAGGTCTCTAATTACCATTTTATAATGCAGAAAAGAGACCTCATGAGGGTCTCTTTTCTAGCATTATATTTTCGTCAATATCATAATGGAGACCTCGTGAGTCTCCCAAATATAAATGCAGAAAAAGAGACCTCATGAGGTCTCTTTTCTGCTTTACAAATAATTAATTATCTAGCGACCTATGACGGTCTCTTAATGTAATATAAAATTAATAATAATTAACTAAAATTTTACCTCATGAGGTCTCTATGTAAAAATATAAAATTGAAATAAATAATACATTTTGTGATCTCGTGAGGTCTCCTTTGTAACAAATCGATTATTTTGTTGGCGACCTCGTGAGGTCTCCGTTTGGAGACCTCATGAGGTCTCCTGGAAAAAAGTGACTTGTCATTTTACTGACCTAGCCGTGAGGTCCTCTTTTGGGTCTCTTTTTTCCGAAAAGCGACCCTCTTGAGGTCCTCTTTCTCGGTCTCTTTTTGGCCTTTGTTTTTAGAGTGTATTTATAACTTATTGAATTTTTTTAGATTAAGTCCTATATTATTATTGTATATTATTATTAATTACGATTTATTATTATTATTATTATTGAAAGTGAAAAACTTTTAGCTCAAAATTGATTCGCATTTACCCGACCTGTGGTTAAAATGTTATAAAGCTTTAATTAGTCACATATCTAGAAATCTCAATAATTTTTTCTAATTATATTTGTAATTCATAATCATCTTTATGCAACCTATATTACAATAGTATAATATGTATATAAACCCCACAATTGGAATTCAGTATTATTATTATGATTTTATTAATTATTATAAAAATCTTAATTTTGCATACCTTAAGTATAACAGTTGAATAAATTCATTAACTTTTCATTTCAGTTACATACATTGAACGGGATTTGGCAAAGTGGAAAAGTGGTTTTTTTATGCCAGAGTTATACATGATTAATGCTTTAAATTAACACGTCATATTACTTAGGTACTAAACTCTTACATTTCTCTGAAATTTGGTCTTCTTCATTTTCTGAATTTGACTCAAAAAATCAAATTCTAAACACTTCCTAAATATGTAACCAATCTTTGTTAATTAAACATCAGTAGAATATGAAATAATTCATTAAGTATCTTAAAGTGTAAGTTATAGTATTATGTCAAAAGAATTTTGAAAGAAACATAAAAACACTATAGAAAGGTACAAATGATTTTTAATTTCCTTCAGTTATGTTTCTTTTAAGTTACACCAACCATCCCTTCTAAGTTTCTGTCTTTTTTTCCCTTAAATTTTTTCTATTTGCGTGATTTTGCCATGAACAAAGAAAATGGGAATGGCATAAACATATGATTGATCATGTTGTAGAATTAAATATTGTACATATCAAGTTACATGCAACATCACTTCCATTGAATTATATATGAAGATTACTAGTCCGTAAGAGTGCGAGCAGAAATTCATGAGCTATGAAAAGGAGGGAAGTTGGATTTTCTTTTGGACTACTGATTTTATAATTTTCATTAAGTGTTTTATTGTTATAAATGTACTGTCATTATATGCTTGTGCTATAGATAAAATGTATATTTTTGTGTATTGGGAAGGAGTTATAAAATGATATCTTGTAGTATGCTTACATGGCATCATGTGATTGTATGAAAAAATATCTTGTAATTTTTTTGTATTTTTATGTTTTCTTTATATGTATCCTTCTATTGGAACTTACTAATTTAATTTACAAACAAATAAGGAGTTTATGCATCAATCTATAAATACAACGTATCAAACTTTTAAAAGAAATTTTCTTTCATTTTTGATAAAAACTATTTTAGCTACTACAAGATTAGTTCAATCATTAGGATGAACATTATTTTTTTTTAATTCCCTTCAATAATATCTTTGTTGCAAATTATTGTCTATTTTTTATTTTCAACTAAATCTTTATGTACCTTTTTAATGTATTAATGGGAAACACGCAGCCACGCGCGTGCAACGGAAACTAGTTCAATAATAGAGAAAGGCTATAAATATTCGTAAGAGTCATGTTTACTCCTCTCTATCCTATTTTTATATAGAGATCAATGTAAACCTCCAGTGAAGTAAACGAAAGTTTTTAGAATTTTCGCGTAAATTCGACTAATGAAATCTTATGAGTAAGCTAAGAGCTAGTATAGTCTCTCAAGAGGACGACATGCGGTTTACGTTTGGGTAAAACCGAAATGTGACAACAATTCCTTACTTTAAAATATAGTAATAATGTCAAAAATGTCATTATTTTATAAACTTTATGTATCCCCAATTATCTTCCTATTTATCACCCTTTCAATTTATCCTATATATCATTTTTTTTTTAAAAAAAAAACTCTCTCTCAATATTTAATATTTTGGAATTCTAATTTCTCTCGCCTCATATTTATATTTCTTATTTTATTCCACATTCAAGTTGGCATTTTCTCTGCCATATCTTTTTTTTTATCAAAATTTGATCAACAAGAATTCCGATTAAAATCTCTAAATCTTATCCTATTTTTCAGATTTCTTTTCTGAGTTTTCTTTTTTATATCTTAAAGATTGTTTGTTTTGTATTTTGTAAATCTCTTGGTTAGATTTAACCTCAATCTAAACTCCAAGAGGCATCCTAGAGGTATCCATCTTGAATCACACCAATTCTCGTGATTTTTCATTCTTTATTGATTTATTTCTAAGAAATGCGGATAATGGTCAGGATCCGCTTTGAAATAGGAAAGAAAGAGGGTCATAGACATTTTACAGACCAAAAAACGGTGGGGCACATTCTTCCTCAATAATTCAACGAAATGTATAATCTTCGCTACTTTTTGGATCTCAAAAGATGACAAAGGACTTAATAGTGTGTCGTCAACAATTTTTATTAGTTTGTTTTGTATTTTATATTTGTTTTTTTTAAGTTTGGTATTCTTTTCTCGAATGTATATTCACATTACAATTATTGCTCTCAAAATTTTTTTAAGTAAACAAGTTCACCACTTTGAATAGTTCCATGAATCTTGTATTTGTCCCTAATTTGGATTCCAATCCAAGGGTTCTGTCACTATTTATATATTTTATTCATAGGTAGACAATTTTTTCTGTTAGTTTCTTTTTGTATTTGTATCGAATAACCAATACAAATCATATAAATATTGAATACATACTACTTAGAAAAGGAACAAAATCTGAGAGAAAATAAATCACAGATGAAAAAGAGGGATAGAATACAAATGATGTTCTATATGCTATATGTTTATTTGACTAATATTGGACTGAGATACAATTTCATTATAAATACAACAGGAATTTACAATGAATACATCCACAATGGTGTGCCATGTTTGGAATAAATAATGATTTAAGTAAGGTTACAAAACTTTTTTGAAAATTAAATAAACAAATATATTGTGGGAAATATGTCACATAACAATTAAAACTATAGGTGTTTCAAATTTCTTATGTAAAAATATTTTAATTTATTAGATAAAAATATATTATCATAAAATTTATAGCAGAATTAGTGAGAATTGGATATGAAACTTTTTGATAGATATGATTTTCATAACAATAATTAGTGAAATTGAATTGAAATTTAGATAGATGTGGTACTTGCTTTTAATTCCGTGATTTTCATAACAATAATTAGTGAAATAATATTTTATTTTTGTAAATAAAAGTTTTTTTTAAAAAAAATAAGAAAATTAGATATGATTTTTTTTCAAAACATGGAAAATACGTGTTTTTAGACACGTGATGAAAAAGAAAAAGAGATGAAAGTTATTGCTCTTTTTGAAAATTGTAACTCATTCGACCTTTGAAGATTTTGATCCTTTTTAAAAATAATTTCTCCCTCAATCCTTCCCATCTATTATTAAAATTGTATTCTTTAAATAAAAGCAAATAATAAGAACATAAATAAGATACATAACGAACTTATATTTTGACATATTTACTAAATATTGAAAGTTTTGTTATTGAATCCTCTTAAATGTTAAAATATTCACATTTTAAAAAAATTTCCTAAAAAGTTTTGCTCATTTATGTCATTTGTGTTAGAGAAAAGCTCATCTGTGCAATTTATTGTTAAATGAAATGACAATAGATGAGTCAAACTCTTAACGATAACATATAATGAGTCTTTTCTCAAAGTTTGGTGGTATACTAATTAATTTCTTTTCCTTTTAAAAATTATTTGATTGAATTACGTGACCGAATGAAAAATTGACCACGTGTAGAAATGATTTTCAAAAACCAGAACCATTTTTCATTAACCAATAATGATATGTATAATCCTTTTCTCAATCAGAAATCACATAGATGAACCAAACTTTTAAGATATGGTATATATAACTCTTTTATAAAAATTTGATGACATATTTGAGTCTTTTCCTTATTTGATACGCATGTTAAGTTATTTACTTTTCCATTTTATACTTGAAACACCTATTTAGAAAGTAATAATTGATATAAAAAGTTTAACATTTTACCCCTATTAATTAATAGAATTCCAAATTAATTTACTCATTAAAAGAGGGTTTACTTTTTTAAAAAATATTACTCCTGCTCAATGAAAATAAAATCGATGATCTGATAGTAAAAGCCTATTTTTTATTTGTTATAAATGGCAATTGAGAAAGTCAAAATTTGTACCAATAAAAGAGATGGGGGATTAATCAGAAAACTAATTATCACATTACATGGCAAAATCAATTATTTGGATGAGTAAGTAACATATTTGAAATTGCCGACCACTCACTAGTGAGAAGGCTAGACCTCCCTGTGAAAATATTTATTCACCTTGGATTTAGTTTTGTATCTAGATTCATAATTTCATATTTATTTTTCATATTTTTAGTTGATCCCAAAATTGTTGTACTGTCAAACTTCAATAGTTAGAAAGTTTAATTTTGTCGCAATTGTAGCCCAATTTAATAGTATTATAATTGGAACCATTAAACATGACCAGTAAAATCAACCTAATAGTGATTGCTTTTTTCTCTTGTTAGAAAAGTTCAAGAATGGTATCTGTACCACTTCCAATTTTCAAATAAAGGTACTGTGTAAGTATATGATGTTGGGATGTGAATGCGATAGATTTGGTTCGAATATTGAATTTTATTTGATATGTGATTTTAGTAGATATACTAAACAGTGTAGGGCAAATGAACAAGTTCACATCTAACTTGATCAAAATTGTCAAAATAACCTTAACTAACGTACGTCATATTAACTCTCCACTACCACCCCCTCGAACTATTTACTAGGTAGTTTTTACACCTTTTGTCCTATGTGGCACACGATCGGTGACGTCACCATTTGAGGCACGTGGAAGATATTTTATGTCGCGTAAAGCCAACAATGTGACAAAATTACAAAAAAATAAGTTTCGTGGGGGGGGGTGGAATTGTGACATTAATTTACGTTAAGTGTGGTCCCTTGGTATTATATAATTTGTAGGGTTACCTTGTGCAGTTTCTCAAATAATATAAAAAACCAATAAGAATATTTACTTAACTAATATTTTATTTTTAAAACGTTTTCGCTGTATCATTCAAGCCCATTGTAAGATTTGACGTAAAAAACTGAAAAATCTTAGAAGCAAATGTACAAATGAATCATGCATTTGACTTGTACTAGTTGTAGCTTTGCTTAAAGCAAGATGTTGAAACTTGTTAGGTACTGAGATTTGAGAAAACCCCGAATAAAAGTTGACACGTGGGTTTTTTTCCCAAGTCCCAAGAACATATACAGAATGACATAAATATAATTTATCGTCAAGCTATTGATACCCATTAAGAAAAAACCTAAAATTACTAAGAAATAATCGATAATTAGATAATGTAAAATCAAACTCATTACCAAACTGCTAAATCATACATGTTATCCATAAACCCTACTTTTTCATTGGAAGAATCGATTACCGTTTAACTTTACACCCCCTTAATAATAAATGTAAAATTATAACCAATAAAAGAATAAATAAAACATTTGTCTTTCTCATATCAACCGCCCTCACAAGCACGAAGCCATATTATTAGTCTATAAGAAGTAAAAATCAAAAGATTTAGTAAATAGAAATATCCGTGATTGTCTATTTTAAAAGTAAATTTGATTTTATTTCTCAAAATGTATTGACAAAGATAATTTCTGTTTTATAACTATATATTAATATACATAAATGGACTATAAAAGAAAATAATTTACAGTTCATGACACCCCCCTCCCCCCCCCCCCCCCCCCCCCCCCCCCTGCCCCCACACAAAATTCAAAGATTTACCCATTCTCTAAAAAAATGTTATAGACCAGAGCCGAGCCCCCCATGTCGTTAAGGTTGATAATTTTGTGTAATTAATATTATGTTGTAATGGGCTTCATAACACAAGGGAAACCAACATAACGTTTCTAAACAGTAAAACCGCCTAACTACATAGTATAATCAGATGGCTAAAATAAGGGATACATCTATTGTAATAAGAAATATGGAGAGGAAGAGAGATATATTAATCAGTAATCCACACAACTCTACTCAAATCTATCTTCACACACACAGTTCATCTTAGCTTTGAAAGGCCATCTCATGTTTCAACTAGGGCGGTTGAAGCCGTAATACCTCCTTTGCTATTTGCATTCAATTTTTTTGACCCACAATAGTTAATCAAAAACAACTAAATAGTTTGGTAACTTCAACACCACACTGTTGTCCACTACCAAGCTTCCGCTTGTCAACACTCAAGAGATTTTGATTCTAAGAAAACAGAACAGAGACACCCGTGAAGGTACACATCTTTGGTCCGAATTGATCAAGTTCTATTCAAAGCATGGTAACGTGATCACCTAAAAAAAGAGAAATTAATTCGCCAATACAATGGAGAACGTTTAGATTTTTCGTTCAATTTTTTAAGTGTTGTGATCAACAAAAAGAACGTAGAAATAATATAGTTTCAATTATTGAACAAATATCAGTTTCGTCTCTGCATGATATTCGCTTTTACAGCGAAAATCAGTCGCAAAAATAATGCCAATAATACTAAGATTTTTGAATAACTCTATCAACGGGGTCAAAATCGATAAAAAATAAATAGTAGGTGTGTACCTTCTTGAAGGAAATCACACCCAAAGAGTGTCACTATTGGTTTGGTTGCAAAGTAATGACCAGGCGACCAGCTGGAGCAATTGAATCCATAACCAATGTTGTACAAGAATAAGGTGAAATTAGAGGCTTTGAGATGGTTAAAAGGACGAAAACAATTGAATGCATTGAATGGCACATTAGCATTATTGGGATTATACTTCATCTCGTAAAAACCTGCACCAGTGCATATATATAGACCTCAAAGGAAATTTTTTTTTTGGGCATAAAAATATTACAAATCAGCGTGATCTCATGAATGCATATCTATGTTTAACAAACCATGTGCTTTTTTCATTCACACGGCCAATCAGCATGTGGGTCCACATCATCAACATTGAATCAAAACTTCGGGCAGATGGAAAGAAATTTAAGTTTTACATCAGAAATGTAGTGACCAAAAACAGAGAGAGATAGAGAAATACGATTTTAAGTTCCTAGAACTCCTTTTTCTTTGGGTTTAAAAAAGGTTTTGGTGTCACAAGATATCTATTCAAATTTCCTGTTCAAATTGTTTTCGCCCTTCTTGCTATTTCCAGTATAATAGTAAGCTTTTTTTCTAGTTTTTCTAGCCTTCGTAAGCATATTCTTATAAGTTGGTCTTAAAAGAATATAATCTTAGAGATATCAAATATGTTAGGGAATGCATGTTGGGGCGATTTCCTCTCTTGATGTAGCATGCAACCCAAAAGAATAGCTAACACGCTTGCTCCAACGGAACAACTAAACGTGGCATTGTAAATCAAAGTGGTATAACCTAAAACATAGTTATCTACAACACCACAAGGTGACCGAATTAGTTTAAGAAGGTGTTCTCCCAAATCGGGGTCTCCGTTTTGAAACTTCCTGCAATTTCTCGTCGATCTCGTCATGTAGCTAAAGTGCGTTTAAAACAAACCTTCTAAGTTATTTGTTGCTTATTAAAACTGGATATACCATGTAATTGGTACAAGACAACATACTACTATGAGCTCAGGGTGCTGAAGTACATACTAACATGAGTAAAACTTAATCCCAACTGACTAGTATAGCTTTCCATTGTTACACATTGTTGAGTTGAAATTTAATAATAATGCGAATTCAACGACCGCAATCCAACAAGAAACAAAAAACAATTAAAGATAAAAACAAACATATACATTCAAATGATGGATTGCAGAATAGTATAATACCACTAGAAATTTGTAATATACAGAATAGGAATTCTCAAAATAACTTAATATTTACTTGAGAGATAAAACATGTAGAGGACGAATCAAAAATAAAGTATGTATTAACTACGGCGTAGATATTTTAAATTCTGTCAGCTTTCATTGGGTTGCTCCATTTCATTTGTGTCCTCAGTGCTTAAGAGAATACAAAAGAAATTCCTGTTGCGGTCACGTATTCCTTTTTTATTGATATTAGGAAGTTAAAAGCAAAAACTAAATTTCTTTGGATTATGATCCTAATGGACTTACAGTGTTAACTAAAGCCACTCATTGCCAAAGTTTTTGGGGAGATTGCCTAGACTTCAGATGGATATTGAAGGAGAAGAAGCTCAATAATAGATATTTATGAAGACGTCCAAGTTGGAAAAGAATGACGAACTATCTAACCCTTCGTTTTTTAGTAGGCTCTTCGCCTGCTTTTGGTATATTATTAGTCACTCCCCATCCGAAAAATATGAAAACCGCAAAATTACTTGTAACGTTGCAATAGAAAATATTAAACTTATATTATCAATGCGAAAGGGCCCCACAGTATTCGTACACCAGCCTTTTAACAAAGGCTTCCAAATCTCACCAAAATAAAGAGTGTTTCTCTCCTGGCCACCTTATCTCTATACCTCCCTTCTACAACGAATAGGCTTAATTCTTACAACAAGCCCGATCCTGTGCGAATTTGGTAACCACTTCCCTGCTGGAATTGCTTAAAATTTTATTTTTTGTCTATATATACACTACAAGATACGTTAATTGCTTCGCATTATGAAGAAGACCAACTCATGACTAATTCTTATTCTGTGCCCGTATCCTAGAAAGGCCATAACTGATTGTTTCCGTTGAAGTCAACTAAGAAGGATTCCGTGATCAACTTATATGATATTGATCAAAGTCACATACATGGATGAATTCAATTACTTATCATAATAGCTTCCTCATATATCACTTACAAGGAGTACAACATACAGTAGATGTGAAGATCACATCACTAACACCCTGGTAAACCAGTGTTACCCTCTTGTCACAGATGGGAATTAAATGTTGGAATAAATTAAATTGACACTCATACTTGCTTTAAATTACTACTACAATGTAAAAATTGGTAGCCCCTAGTGAAAATTTGTATCCATAATTGTGGAAAGTAGGTAGTTAACAGTTTTGTAAAGTTTTGGTATTTTGACATCGCAATATTTGGTAGAAATTGGCTACCACATTGTGTCATTAATGTTGTCATCAAGTGTTCAAAACTCTATAAAATATAGTAGTAATTAAACACGTAAGATATACCAAAAAGCGAAGCACTGATAGAGTAGAAAGAGAAATCACAAACTACTTCTTAGTTTAGTTTGTGAGAAAATTTAGTGTAGCAGTAATCTATGGCAGCTTGTTAAGAAATAAAAGAGTGTTGACTAGAAGTATATTGACAATACCAAGTTTTTCATCAATACTATTATATTAACTTAGTCGGTATCATATTTACGACAGCCATTTTAAGTATTTGGTGTCATTTCTATTCTCTTCTTCCCTATTGCTATTTAGTTGGTCATTATCATGTGTGTCATAATCATTTTTATCACAAACGAGGTATCGAGTTATGACAATAATATTCCATTTTTCTCTTCATCTCCCAAGCTCACAAGAGCAAATTATGAAATAATTGTGTCCTATACGATAAGTCTTCCTTAGATCTCATGAATTTTAGGATGTTTGTCAACCCAAATGTCTACAAAACCCGCAAATGAGCAAAACCTGGCACTTAAATGAAAGAAGTCTTGTTTAAAAACAGAAAGAAAGATCATAGACCCTCACTCTTATCATCAATGTTTGGAGATGGTAGCTTGAAGGTGGCAGATGGTGTATGCAACAACCTAAAGAAGCTGTGAGATTTTACAAATTCTCTCCAAGGAGTTGATAAATTAAAG